>PVIJ01002246.1:0-32755 GCA_004024925.1 Scalopus aquaticus | reverse complement strand
GAGTGGTATTGCTGGGTTGTATGGGAGCTCCATGTTTAGCAATTTGAGGAATCACCATACAGCTTTCCATAGTGGCTGGACCAGTTCACATTCCCACCAGCAGTGTAGAAGAGTTGAGAGGAAGAATTTAAATAACTAAACTCTCAAGCTGCAAAGATTAAAATTTTCACAGTGAAGAGGAGCGGTATACTAGATCTTAGGCAACAGCACAGGAGATCCAGTCTCAACTATGGGGTGAAACAACTCTAATTAAAAATATAACCTAACACTGTAATCCCAAATAATTCTAATTGGAATCTGATCTAACTTTCTGATTATCCGCCTAACAAAGGAAGAGCGAATTCTTGCAAAGTAAATGACATAAATTTTAGTGTCTATACTTTTTAAAATACAATTTCCAAAAATAAAATAAAAAATAACACATGTAAAGGACAAGCACAAGTGACTGATAATTAATGACAAATACAGCACTTAGAAGCCGATATAGAAAGAGTCACATAATGTGTGACTGATAACACTGGTAAACAGTGAGATCGTTACTGACTTAAAAATGCCCTAATCTGTAGTATCTTGATGTTCTGAACATGAATATAACCCTGAATTTTTTATTCGCTCTCTATTTGAAGATCTTTCATAAAATTCATTTTATATATTTCACCATGTAAATGTATCCAGTAGGACTGCAACAACATCCTAAATCAGCCTAGAATGATGTAATATTGCATCGCATTGCATAATACCAACATGCACACATCATCCAGAGTTGATTGCATCATTTTCTGATGCAATGCAATACCACTGCCAGGCAGCTGCTGAAGTAAGCTGACGTCAGCAGTGCACTATAGAAAGCCCTGTCGGAAAGGCTGAGCACTGAAAATATTTCAGACTTTGTGTGAGAGAGTTGAAGCTACTGTTCCATAGAACTGTTATTATTTGATCCATTTAGGCACAATACAGAGCAGTAATGCCTCAAAAGTGTGTTAATAGCGTGGACAATTTCTTCTCTATTTGTGGAGAAGTGACTTTTGCCAACCAGAAGAAAAATATCGCTTCTGTGATAGAAGTGAAGAAGGCTTATCATCTTGACTTCGGATGCAAGGTTGGTGACCAAGGCAAGCCTTGGGCCCCACATATATGCTGTGCTACATGTACAACACAGCTTTCACAATGGTTCAATGGCAAAAGACCATCAGTGCCATTTGCAGTCCCCATGGTGTGGAAGAGCCAAGCAACCACAGAAAAGACTGTTACTTCTGCTTGGTTCCTCCTCTTTCTGGCAGAATAACGAAGGAAAAGAAGCCGAGAATAGTCTACCCAAACATTCCGTCTGCATTGAGACCAGTTCCACATGGTGAGGGACTTCCTATTCCAGAACTTCCAGCAGAATATTTTCTTGATTCATCTGATGAGGACAAGGGTGAGCCGACCTGGTCTTTTCCTGTTCCATCAGCATTCAGTGATCTAGATTTTCACTGTGGTGCATCATCAACTCCACACAGGAAGAACTGAGTGACCTGGTTCGTGATTTGGACTTATCCAAGAGCAAGGCAGAATTGCTAGGATCAAGACTCCAACAATGGAATCTTCTAGAAGATGTCACAATTACTTGATCTCAAAAGCGCCACCAGAAGTTGGAGCCTTTCTTCAGAAAGGAAAGTACTCTGGTATTCTGTTCTGATATTGAGGGCCTCATGAATGCCTTAGAAATCACTCATGACCCACAAGAATGGATACTATTTCTAGACTCTTCGAAAATGAGTCTTAAGGCTGTGCTTTTGCACAGTAGAAACCGTCTTCCATCTATTCTATTCCTGAACAGCTGTATAAGAGACAAGTGAAGAAATCTAAGAAGTAGTCTATAACTTGATTTTTTACAGGTATTAACTGTAGGCCTATTACTATTGGCATGCATTTCATGATGGAAACGTCAATTTATTGCAGATTACAAAAAAACTAGAGCCAAAATTAGAATTTGACTGTCATATTCGTGTTGAGTACATACAAATTGATAGGCAATGACTAATTTTTTTTAAGTGTAATCAGGAATAAAGTGAACTATAGAGGCAGATGATCCACATGTAGAAATCAGCACATAAGAATGTTATATGTTAAATAAAAGAGATGTTTAGCAAGATGTAAGATATGTGCATATAGCAATGTAGAATTTAATTGAAATATATTAAAAATCCAATGGGCATTCTAGAATTAAAAATATAAAGGATAAAATTAATATATTTTTAGTGATGAATTTAATTTATTATACACAGATGTTGATTCATAATGAGGTACCCCTGAAATTTGTATACTATTTTAATGCAATGTTAGTTTAATAATAAAAGGAAAATTAAAAATTAAATTGACAAGTCAATTTTTGGGGAAGCACCTAATAAACCAGAGTTTAGAAAAAAAATCCCAAATGAAGCATGTAGGAAGGAAGATGAAAAATATAAAAGGCTGGGTAAGATTATATAGATGTTGATTTTATCAGGCTTATATAATTAAATCAAAGTGTCAGGAAGAGAAGAAAAGAAGGAAGGGGGAAAAAAGATGTAAAGCAATAATAGTTTAAATTTTTCTTGAAATGGTTGAAAGTATCAGCTCCTTATTTAAAAAGTCCAAAAGGATAAATGTAAAAGGAATTCATATTTAGATCCCAAAAATGTTGGAGGAAACCAGAGTTAAATAATTAAAAACAACAACAACAAAAAAACAGTCAAAGGAAGGGAAAAAATGTCACTTTTATAAGAACAAACTTGGAATTCTGAAATAAACCTGTCTTCATTAATAAAAGATAAGCAAAGAAAAAAATTCACAAATAAAACCTATGAGAACATCTCATCTGTAGACTCATAGTAAAGAAAATTTTCAATAATTTCTTCATGTAGAAAAAATTGTCTGATGAAATAAAGATGCAGTAAAGAATGAAGATCAATGAAGATGGTAAAAATGTGTATCAGTTCAAAGGAACACTGTTTAAATATATAAACCAAATATAAATAAAAATATCACTTAAATTGACTTATTAGTGAAGATATTTTAAATAAATTCCTTTCATTACCTGGTGAAAGTAATTATTAACTATATTCTGATAACTCATTAACACAGACTGTAATATTTAAAGTGATCATTAACAAGAATGGATTGGATGAATAGCAGTCAAATAATAGTAGAAAATGGTATGATGAAATGTATTTTTCAATTTGAAAATGGGACCTATGAGAAAAAAATTGACTAAAAAACTGGTAATACAAATAAAAATTCATAGTAGTATGCTAAATTTAAACTCAAATATTCAATTAACTATAATAGCTGTAGACAGTTAATATGCTCCTGTGAAAGAAAAAATGTCACAATAAATATTTTTAAAAAGCTTAATATTATGAAAAGTGTGTAACTTTTCAGTAGTAGCTAAATCATAATGCTAAAAAGTTAAAAGTAAAAAGAAAATATATACCATGCAAATACTGCCAAAAGAAGTTGTATAGTGATACTTTAAACAAAAGCCTTTAATGCCAAAAGCATTATTAAAAGCAAGGATTTACTACTTAGTGATTAAAGGTTGTGTATTTATATGCCCTTAAGAACAATGACCTTACAATATAAAAAACATTGATGTAATCAATAGGTTCTCAGGACTAAAAGATAGTTTTGTAAGTCTAATAGATAATTCCATAACTATTATGGGAGATTTAGTAGATTTAAGATGAAAGAAGCTTATGGAGTAAGGAGGTTTGGACATTATAATTTAAATTAACTTACTATACATAAAACCCTGCACTAAAGATGCGTAATCCACACTTTTTTAAAAGATTTTTTATTTATGCATACAAGCTGGGGTACAGGTCAGAGGCAGGGGCAGTGAGAGGGTTCACCAGAGACAGAGTGGGGAGCAGAACAGGCAGATCGACGGAAACACACTGCTGAGGGGAGCAGCGGGAGAGGCAGGAAAGGTCTGCCGCACCATGTGGGAATATCCCTGGCCGGGCGTCGAACTTGGATAGCTGCTGCCGACAGCTCCACAGTGTAGCGTTTAACTGCTGTGCCACTAGGGAGGCCTTGTAATCCACATTTTTAAAGCATACACAACACACATTTTAAGTGATTACATATTGTGCCCTAAACATTAATATCACAAAATAGAAACCATATACAGACTCCATTTCTGATCATAATATAAGTATACTAAAATTTAATAACAAAACGTAACTGAGGATGGCTTAGTTATTTGAATTTTTCTTTCTCCTCGTTGGTGGGTACAGCAGCTGGGGTCTTGTGGATTCTGGGGTGGTGCTAGGTACTCTCCAATAGCTCCTCTGGTCACTTTTCTGGGTGATGGGCATCCAAGCCTGGGTGGGAATATGGTGGGGGAGCAGGTACCACTGGGGAACTCTCCCCAATGTGCCTCCATGTGTTCTCACAAGCAGGCCATCTGACACTGGATCTCAAGAGTTTTATTAAATTATATTCTCCCTTTCTTCTCCCTTTCCCTCTTCTTCCCTCTCCCTGCCCCCCTCCTTCTTCCTCTTGCTCTCCTCTCTTCATTCATAGTGTTTCTTATATGAATGATATTTGAAGTTTTGTATGACTAAATTTTATCTTTATGGTTATTGAATTTTATGCAAAGCATAATGAATAACTTAAAAAACTGGGACTTTTAACACTTTATTTGGTTAAGAAATGTCACAGAATGTGAAGTGTCTGAAATAATATATGATTCAATGGATCTGTACATATATTAATATTGATAAAATACCAATAGAACAGTATGAATAAGGAAAAGTAGTCCATTTTTAAAGTAGATATTAGCAGAATGAAGGATTCATTTTAAATTTTCAGGTTTTTAATAATATGAGTCGTGTAATAATTCAATGAATCATAAAAGTTCCTAAAATATTAACTAACATGTATTTTGATACTTACTTTATACCTCCATTTTATATATATAATGATTTCAGTCCTTCGAGTTATATATTATCTATATTCCCATTTTTCAGAGAGCATTTAGAGGCTTAAAACAATTAAGTAAGGTCATGCAAGTAGCAAAAGGTAGTCATTAAACTTGAAAGACTAAAATTCTGATTCCACATCTGTTCTGGGTTAAGGCTACTATAATGTATGGCTTCCCTGAAAAAGAAAGAAGCAGTCCAACTAGGGAATTAAAAACAAAAGTTAGAAGAAATAATGTGCAAGCAAAGCAAGTAGGAAATAACCATACCACATGCTCAAACTCACTAACAAAATGCATATTAAAACAAAAAGAATATATATTTTTATCCATAAGATACTCAAAACAACCCACTTCAGACATACAGGGTTGGTGACACTGAGTAGTAATATTTACACATACTTTTGGTACAGTGTTTTGGAATTGCAAAGTGGCACTTTTTATGAAAATGTAAAATGCATAAGATCTATACCTCAGCAAACTATTACCAATAATTCAGATAGTTCCAGGATTATGGCTTTTGCAGTGTTGTTTAAATAGTAAAATATATTTTTTTTAATTTATTTTTGCATACAAGCTGGGGTGCAGGCCAGAGGTGTGGGGCAGTGAGAGGGTTCACCAGAGACAGAGTGGGGAGCAGAACAGGCAGATCAACGAAATACACTGCTGAGGGGAGCAGTAGGTGAGGCAGGAGAGGTCTGCCGCGCCATGTGGGAATCTCCCTTGCCGAGCCCTGAACTGGTGCTGCAGCTGCTGACCGCTCCACAGTGCTGCATTTAACCTGTTGCGCCACCAGGGCGGCCCGCAAATAGTAAAATATTTTTATTATTCCCCCTTGTGAGGGGGTATAACTACAGGAGAAGTCGGTTTACTATGGGGATAGAGGGAATGAAAGAAAGTTTTGGAAGATACAAAATTCAATGGGACTTACTTCACAGCTTTGAAAATCCTGGAGAAGGGAATCCCCTTCCTCCAAAAGTCACTAAAATAGCCCTGGTGAGAGAAGAAATCTCCAAGCATGCCTACTTCCAAGAGTTTCTAGAAATGCATCTACCTTACCATCATTTTTTTTTTCCTCCAGAGAAGCATTTGTCTAGCCTTCCGCTGGGTGATGATTACAGATCCTAATCAAAGCTCTGAGAACAGTTTCCTAAGAGAAGTTTTTAATTCATATAAATATCTCAGCAACCACTTTTTATTGCAATCCTTGTTCCTTTCTTTAGATGCAGAGTAAAACCTGGCAGTTACTGATGATATTAGTCCAGAGTGTTGACATGTTAACTTCACCGTGCAAACATGTATCAGTGTTACATTTTTCAGTATCTGTATAATAGCATTTGTTTAGATAGATAACTGTGTCCTGACACAAATAAGTAGGATGTAATTTGTATTTTAGCACAAGTGAGGTTTGTATTGACTTATCCCTTTTTCCCAGTTCCTGATGACCATGCATGAGTTTGCAGGCTGCGACCACGTATCATCTGTGGCCATGAGGGCATGAGGATCTGGGGATCATGAAGAATTGACTTTGGCCTCAAAATTCTACCCTCTTATCAACTGAAGCAGCTAACAAGAAGGAGCCAGTTGGAGTTAAGCATCTAGAATATCTTTATTGTGTGCCCTTCTCTGATGGAGAAGAAATAGATACTCCTTAACACAAATAAAAATAAAATAAAATCTGAGCTGTCAAATTTCACACAAACTTTCAAAGAAGAGAAAGGTACTCTAAGTCTTAAAATAAATGCTATTTTTTGGAGAGCCATTATAGGACAACCAAATAGGTGAAATTGGATTACAACAAAGTCTTTGCTGACACTAGTAATTTGAGTAGAACTTCCAAATGCAAATCTTTTATGTTGAGTTGTGCTTTGTAATCCCATGTAGAAAAACAAGGTGATTTTGACAACCAGCTCTTAATTTGGAAACCTTTATCACATAATATTCTTGTCAGGCTCTTTTATAATGTCAGAGAATTTTTAACAGACAGGTAACATAGCACAGCATAATGCATGGGGAATTGGGATTTCCCAGGTGAAACGACAATGCGGGGGTAAAACCTGTGACACTGTGAATGTCCCATGAGATTTTCTATTGATGAACTTGTCTTTCATTCTGAGAGGCTTAGTTGCCATGCAGGAATTTGGCATCGATTACAGTGTGTGTGCAGGCTGTCCTCTGATAGTGCAGCAGATAGCACAATTGGCTTGCAGACACTGCAGTTCTCTGCCAGATACCCACACAATAACCACTGAGTTGCAATGACAGAAAGATTCCATTATATTCTGGAGAATTAAGGAGACCTGAGAATGTCAGGTAACATGGTAATTACATTAAAAGTAACTTGATAATTTAAAAAATATTGCTAAGTAATCTGCTGAAACATGCAGTTATTACGTGGCTACATGTCCCTTTCCATTATGTTAGCACCAAATTATGGGTTAGAATTCTTACATCTACCTTTTTTACTTTCTCAACAAAAGATGTGAGAGTTAAAACACTGATGAGTAGGCTGAAGAGTTTTTTCCCATACTAGACTTGACAAAAGAATAAAAAGTTTCTATCACAATGTAACGTGTAATTTCTTTCAAGTTTCTTCTTAAACCAACATCTAAGCAGAGCAGGTAAGCTCTATGGAAGACTTTTTTTTCTCTTTCTGAAGCTGACATCATGTTCTGTTGCTGGTAGAAGAAAGCAAGAGAAAATCATTCAAAGCTATCTTAATGGCTATCTGTAGACTGGTTCCAGTACAAATGGACTGGAACCAGCTCAGTCACCACAGACGCCTGAAGAGATTTGAGGTCATAACAAGATGTGAGTTAAGTTTGTTATGAAGTGTGGTCACATGTGTTAAGTAGTGAATTAGAATTGCATTTGAGATAGAGGAGTTAAAGGAATAAATAGACATATGCAAAGGCTTATTGCTGGGAGATAATGCAGAAAGGCAGGCAGGTGAAATTCCTAGTAAGAATCTGTGTGAGTTCTAGGACAGGCCAGGAGAGAAATATAAATTGTAAACACTACACAATGCTTGATATGGTAAAAAACATTGGATATATAGGGTGTTCTGTTCAGAATAGAATTTCTGATTAGAATAGAATGTGACATTAAGTTTAAAAGGAAAAAGATTGGCATGGAGAAATAAAATCAAGATGAGAATTGAAGAAATACAACAGAGTGATGAACTAAAGGGAAAGAGTTGTGAAATGAAAACTTTGGGACAAATGAGTAAGGATTTTAACCTTACACTTACGACTAAGAACTCCAAAATTTTTGACATCTTCAACTGATTTTTCTCATAGATCATATGCATAAATTCCTCATTGACTAGTACTGAGTTATCTGGTAAACTCAATAGCAAATGCTGCTAAATAAAGCCTCTTAAATCTATATTTAATTTAAATATGCAAATATTTAACCCACATATTTTCACAATTTTTTGTAGGTGCTTTCATTCTAACAGCTTTATTTAATAAGCATTTTTATGTGACAAGTGTTACTCAAATAAGCTGCCTTTATTATGTTTTTGGATTTCAAGCCAAATTTAGATTTTCCATGTTGCAGATCTTCTCAATTTCATTCCTTTCAAATTATAAAATGAACCATTACATAATTAAAAATATGATTTTATTAGGTTGATTTTATCATCAAAACCTTCTTCCCACATCTAAAAACCTTCATAAAGAGAATTTTAGAATTACATAATTTGAATTATATACATGATTTCAGCTTTATCATGGATCATTTCTGGTTTTGATTCCAGAATATGTTTTAATATCTTCTTTCTATTGTCCTTTCAATTATTAATATTTCATAAAATCTTCACTTGTTGAAATTCTAGATACACCATTGAAAACTATGATAAAATAGTTTCAAGCAATTTTGCTGAAAGCATGATAGTAGAGACATTGGGGTTTTTTGAAAATTTAACGCCTAAGAAATTTGGGTCCTTTTCCTTATTTTTTTTTTAATATTTTTATTTATTTTTGCATACAAGCTGGGGTGCAGGCCAGAGGGCTCACCAGAGACAGTGTGGGGAGCAGAACAGGCAGATCTACTGAAGTACACTGCTGATGGCAGCAGTTGGCGAGGCAGGGGAGGTCTGCTGCACCACGTGGGAATCTCCCTGGCAGGGCATCGAATTGGCGCTGCAGCTGCTGACAGCTCCACAACTCTTTCTTAACCAGTGGGGCCACCAGGGAGGCCCTAGTCTCATTTTTTTGTTAAAGATTTCTTTATATATCTAAGAACTGGGGTCTAGGCCAGAGGGATGGGGCGGGTGGTGGTGGTGAGAGGATTCACCAGAGAAACAGTGGGGAACAGAACAGGTGGATTGACTGAAATACACTGCTGAGGGAGCAGCAGGCCAGATAGGAGAGGTCTGCTGTGCCACGTGGGTTGTTTTCTGGCCAGGATCAGACTCCTGTGGCAGTGGCTGGTGATAGCCTGATAGTGCTGAGACTTTAACCCCTGAGCCACCAGGGAGGCCTCACACTCCCCACACTTAAAAGAAATGCTGGAACATTTCTAAAATGCAGGTAATATGGGAAGGCAGAAAAGAAGACGCTATTATATTCTTCAGCATGGAGTTGAATCTGTGTATTGGAGTGGAGTACATACTTGGGATTTCTCCAAATTAACTTCCATATAGAATATCATGCTAAGGTAAAAGATTAAAACATCCTAATCTGAAATATATTTGTACATGTGTATTGCTAAAACTAAACAGTAATTATAGAAATTGTTTAGAATTTTAATCAAAAGTTATTTTAAGAGTGGTGTTTTATCACTGACATTGTTTAGGACTGCTAGATCATAATGGCAATAAACGACTGATTCGGGGTGGTTTCATTATTTGTCTTCAATTCTCTACAGAAAATGGGCTCTTTACTAATGGTGACTAGGGAAGATACCCAATCTGTTCATACTCTCTGCCACAATCATTTTGAATATTTTCTTTTTTTAATAGTATTTTATTTATTTTTGTTATTCATATCTTTTACATTATTGTGTGGTCCCCATAAGTTACCCACCACCTGTTCACCCGTGGAACCATCACCATTGTCCCCCGTGCTCCCCTCTTCCCTCCTCTTGAGCCCTTACCCTCCCCTCCTTCCCTGCTGAATGTCTCTTTCTTATTTGGCTCCCCTATATTCCTGTTATGAGTGAAACCATTTGCTAATTTTCTCTTTCTTTCTGGCTTATTTCACTGATCATGATCCCTTCTAGATCCATCCATATTGCTGTGAATTG
Organism: Scalopus aquaticus; assembly: GCA_004024925.1. Lineage (NCBI taxonomy): Eukaryota > Metazoa > Chordata > Mammalia > Eulipotyphla > Talpidae > Scalopus > Scalopus aquaticus. Next base: position 22,560 of record PVIJ01002246.1, on the reverse strand, counting down.
CATGCGTTTGTCTTTTTTGAATGCTGAATCGTATTCCATTGTGTATATGTACCACACCTTTTTGATCCAGTCATCAATTTTTTGGCATCTGGGTTGTTTCCATATCTTAGCTATTGTGAACAGTGCTGCAATAAACATGCAGGTGCATGTACCCTTTCGAATTAGTGTTTTTGTTTCTTTGGGTAGATTCCCAGTAGTGGTATTGCTGGGTCATATGGGAGTTCCATTTCTAGCAGTTTGAGGAAACGCCACACAGCTTTCCATAGTGGTTGGATCAATTTGCATTCCCACCAGCAGTGTAGGAGAGTTCCTTTTTCTCCACATCCTCGTCAACATTTGTTGTTGCCTGTTTTATTAATGTGTGCCATTCTCACTGGCGTGAGGTGGTATCTCATTGTGGTTTTAATTTGCATTTCCCTGATTATAAGTGATGCTGAACACTTTTTCATATACCTGTTGGCCATTTGCTTTTCTTCTTTGGAGAAGTGTCTTTTTAGCTCTTCTGCTCGTTTTTTGACAGGATTGTTGACTTTGTTTTTGTTGAGTTGTGTGAGCTCTTTGTAGATTTTTGTTATCAGTCCTTTATTGGTTGTATTGTGTGCAAAGATCTTCTCCCAATTAGTAGGGTGTCTGTTTGTTTTGATTATTGTCTCTTTTGCTGTACAGAAGCTTTTTAGTTTGATGTGGTCCCAGCTGTTTATCTTTTCTTTCACTTCCTTCGTTATGGGGGAAGTGCTTTTAAAGATTTTGCTGAGATGTATGTCATGTAGTGTTTTGCCTATATTTTCTTCTATAAATTTTATGGCTTGAGGTCTTATAGCCAAGTCTTTTATCCATTTTGAGTTGGTTTTTGTGCATGGTGTGAGGTAGTGGTCTAGCTTCATTTTTTTGCATGTAGCAGTCCAGTTCTCCCAACACCATTTATTGAACAAACTAGTCTTGTTCCATTGCATATTCTTTGCTCCTTTGTTGAAGATTAGTTGTCCATAAATATGTGGATTTATTTCTGGGTTTTCTATTCTATTCCATTGGTCTGTGTGTCTGTTTTTGCTCCAGTACCATGCTGTTTTAATTATTATGGCTTTGCAGTATAGTTTGAAATCAGGGAGTGTTATCCCTCCATTCATATTCTTTTTAGTCAGGAGAGCTTTAACTATTCAAGTTTTTTTTTTTTTTTTTTTGTGGTTCCATACGAATTCCTTCAATATCCGTTCTATTTCTTTGAAGAATGTCACTGAGATTTTTATTGGGATTGCATTGAATCTGTAGATTGCTTTTGGTAGGATAGCCATTTTGATGATGTTGATTCTTCCAATCCATGAGCAGGGGATGTCTTTCCATCTTTTTGTGTCTTCCTCTATTTCTTTTAACAGCGTCTTGTAGTTTTCTTTGCAAATGTCCTTTACCTCTTTTGTTAGGTTTATTCCCAGGTACTTGATTTTTTTGGTTTCAATTTTGAAGGGGATAATTGTTTTAATTTCTTCTTCTTCACACTGAGTGTTTGTGTATAGAAAGACTACTGATTTTTGTGCATTGATTTTGTATCCTGCTAGTTACTGAATTGGTCTGTAGTTTTAAGTAGTTTGTCTATGGAGTTTTTGGGGTTCTTTATGTATATAATCATATCATCTGCAAATAGTGACAGTTTAATTTCTTCCTTACCTATTTGGATTCCTTGTATGTCTTTCTCTTGTCTTATTGCTCTCGCTAGGACTTCAAATGTTATATTGAAAAGCAATGGTGAGAGTGGACATCCTTGTCTTGTTCCTGATTTTAGGGAAAAGGCTTTCAGCTTCTCACCATTGAGGATGATATTGGCTGTGGGTTTGTCATATATGGCTTTTATTATGTTAAGGAATGTTCCTTCTATTCCAAGTATTTCAAGGGCCTTTATCATAAATAGATGTTGCACTTTGTCGAATGCTTTCTCAGCATCTATTAATATGATCATATGGTTTTTATTTTTCTCTTTGTTGATGTGTTGGATTACATTGATTGATTTTCGGATGTTGAACCATCCTTGTGTCCCTGGAATAAATCCCACTTGGTCGTGGTGTATTATCTTTTGGATGCATTGTTGGATCGTATTGGCCAAGATTTTGTTAAATATTTTTGCATTGGTATTCATTAGGGAGATTGGTCTGTAGTTTTCTTTTTTGTGTGTTGTCTTTGTCTGGTTTTGGTAATAGAGTAATATTTGCTTCATAGAATGTGTTTGGTAGTACTCCTTCTTTCTCAATTTCTTGAAAGAGTTTGTGTAATATAGGGATTAGTTCATTTTGAATGTTTGGTAGAATTCGTTCATGAAACCATCTGGTCCTGGGCTTTTGTTTTTGGGAAGGGTTTTGATTACTGCTTCAATTTCGTAGCTTGAGATTGGCCTGTTTAGGTGTTCTATAAAACCATCAACAATGACATGGAAGAGCTTCTCTCTCTGTCAGATAAAGAATTTAGAATCATGATCAAGGAAATCATGACAAAGGAAAAGAAAGAAATGGAAAAAACAATTAACGATCTGAAGAAAGAAATTGAGACCCTAAAGAAGGAGAATAGAGCTTAAAGGAAGACCTAACGATCTCGGGGAACAGTGATAAAAGCAGAATCGATGAAATGGAAGACCGCATTAGCGATCTCGAAGATGCAAATATTAAAAGATCCAAAAGGGAAAAGGAAATTGAAGCACGAAGGGAAAAGAATGAAAAAACAATTCAAGATCTATCTGACACCATGAAAAAAGGAAAAATAAGAGTAATAGGATTTCCAGAAGGAGAGGAGAGGGACCAAGGAGCAGAGAAACTATTTAAGGAGGTGACAGAAGAAAATTTCCCGAGTATGAAATTTTCTGGCATACCAGAAGCAAGAAGATCTCCAAATCACCATGATCCCAGACGACCCACACCTAGACATATCATAGTTCAACTCACACAAATACAGGACAAGGAAAAAATATTGAAGATGGCAAGGGGGAGGAAACAAATAACCTATAAAGGAAAACCAATCAGGATGACATCTGACTTCTCCAAAGAAAAGCTAAGGGCAAGGAGAAGATGGAGAGACATATTCAACAAACTCCAAGATAATAAATTCCAACCTAGAATACTTTATCCTGCAAAGCTCTCTTTCATCTATGAAGAAAGGATAAGGATTTTGCCAGACAAACAGAGTCTCCAGAAATTCGTCACGACTAAACCCCCAATACAAACAATACTACAAGAAGTCCTAAAACCAAAACCGACAAGGGAATGAAAAAGACTAGAATAAGACATGGAATAAAACTACAAAAAGACAAACAAAATGGCCAACATAGATGCCAACGTATCAATATTAACTCTAAATGTAAACAGAATCAACTCATCAATAAAAAGGCACAGAGTAGCGAAATGGATCAAAAAAACAGAACCCAAACTTCTGCTGTCTACAGGAAACACATTTAGCCACAAGAGATAAACACAGACTGAAAGTAAAAGGCTGGAAAACAATCCTACAAGTAAATGGACCGAAAAAGAAGGCAGGGACAGCTATACTTATATCAGATAAAATAGAATTCAAACTAAAAAAGGTAAAAAGAGACATAAATGGTCACTACATCATGATAAAGGGGAAAATTCAGCAAGATGATATAACCCTCATCAACATATACTCCCCTAATGAAGCAGCACCAAAATATATAAGACAATTATTATCAACTCTGAAAACAGACATTAGGGAAAATACATATATAGTAGGAGACTTCAACACTCCATTATCACAAATGGACAGATCAACGAGGCAACAAATAAACAAGGACATTAAAGCTATAAGCAAAGACCTAGACCACATGGGCTTGACAGGTATATATAGGGCACTGCACCCCCAAAAATATGAATACACATTCTTTTCAAGTGCACATGGATCATTCTCCATGACTGATCACATACTAGGTCACAGAACAAACCTCAACAGATACACAAAGATCAAAATCATACCTACTATCTTCTCTGATCATAAAGCCATCAAACTAGAAATGAACTATGAAAAGAAAAAAAGGAATCCTTTTATATCATGGAGATTGAAACCCACACTGCTCAAAGACCACTGGACTAATGAGGAGATCAAAGAAGAAATTAAAAAATACCTAGAAATGAATGACAAAGAAGACACAACTTTCCAGAATGCTTGGGACACAGCAAAAGCAGTATTAAGAGGGAAATACATAGCAATACAGGCTCACATCAAGAAACAAGAAACAACTCAAAGAAACAATCTAATCTCCTCAAAGAACTAGAAAAGGAACAAGAGAAAAACCCAAAAGCCAGTACAAGAAAGGAAATAATAAAAATCAAAGAAGAAATAAATGAAATGGAAATAAAAAAAAATACAGATCAACGAAACCAAAAGCTGGTTTTTCGAAAGAATAAACAAAATAGACAAATCTCTAGCAAGACTTAAAAAGAAAAAAATGGGAGAACACACAATGAACAGGATAAGAAATGAAAGAGGAGAAATTACAACGGACACAGCAGAAATCAAAAGAATAATCAGAGATTTTTATAAACAGCTATATGGAAACAAGTTCAACAACCTAGAGGAAATGGATAAATTCCTGAAACTACACATTTTGAATATTTTCATGCCCAATGGTTTTCTTATTTTAATGAAAACATTGCTTTAACTATAATGCAATATTCCAACAAATTTGCATCCCTAATATCATTCTCTTCCACCCCTATAACTTATTTATCTTTAAGGCTAACCTTTTAATTGAATTTACAATAAGATTGGCCAAAAATGTTAGAATTTTCATTTTTGACAGAATACATATCTAAAAGCTTTATTTTAATTATATCACACTGGTCAACAAATTTTTACAAAAGTCATGTTACTGAAATAAAATTATTCATTTCCTATCAATTTGTATGTGCACAACACGAATATTACGGTCAAATTCTAATTTTGGCTCTAGTTTTTGTAATCTGCAATAAATAGATGTTTCCATCATGAAATGCATGCCAATAGGAATAGGCCTACAGTTAATACCTGTAAAAAATCAAGTCATAGACTACTTCTTAGATTTCTTCACGTGTCTCTTGTACAGCTGTTCAGGAGCATCTCTAGGAAGTGTCCAGCAATAGTCAGCCAGCATTGTAGTGGACCATTTTCCCTGGTATCTTTGTTCCATTGATGCGATATCTTGATGAAAGCTTTCGCCATGTTGCCATCACTAACCATACCACAGTTTTCAGGGAAGAAATCCAGCTGGGACTGAAGGAAGTGGATCGTTAGAGACATATTGCAGCCAAGTTTCTGATACTGCATCAGCATGTCTTCTACTAGTTCCTTGTACTTTTCTGCCCTAACATTCCCAAGAAAGTTTGTAGACACTAGGCAAAAAGCATTCCATGCTTGTTTCTCATCACCCTGCAGCAAGTTGTTGAACCGGTCATCTTTGAAGAGCTCTCGAATATGAGGACACAGAAAAACTCCCTCTTTAATCTTTGCTTTGCTGAGTCGAGGATATTTTTCATGCAGGTATCAGAAAGCTGACGAGGTCAGGTCCATGGCTTTCATGAAATTCTTCATCAAACCTAGTTCGATGTGAAGGGGTGATAGCATGATTTTGTGAGCCTTGACCAGAGCTGAGCTGTATGTTCTTCTCTCCAACTGCTACATTTTTTCTGCGAGTCCATTCCTTCCGCAAGTAGTGCAATTCACTTGTTTGGCTATCCCACTCACATAAGAAACACATGTATTTTGTATATCCCTGCTGCAGTCCCATTAAAAGGGCAAGTAGTTTCAGATCACCACAGATGTGCCAGCTGTACTTGTTATGCTCAATGGAATTCAGTAGCCGCTTTAAATTATTGTAGGTCTCTTTCATGTGGTCAGCATGCGCTACTGGAATAGATGGAAGACGATTTCCATTGTGCAAAAGCACAGCCTTAAGACTCAGTTTCGAAGAGTTTAGAAATAGTCTCCATTCTTGTGGGTCATGAGTGATTTCTAAGGCATTCGTGAGACCCTCAATATCGGAACAGAATACCATAGTACTCTCTGAAGAAAGGCTCCAACTGCTGGTGGTGCTTTCGATATCATGTAATTGTGACATCTTCTTCTAGAAGATTCCATCGTTGGAGTCTTTTTTTTTTTTAAGATTTATTTTTAATTTATACATTCAAGCTGGGGTATAGGCCAGAGGCGTGGGGCGGTGAGAGGGTACACCAGAGACAGAGCAGGGAGCAGAACAGGCAGATCAGAAATACACTGCTGAGGGGAGCAGTGGCGAGGCAGGAGAGGTCTGCCGCACCATGTGGGATTCTCCCTGGCCGGCCGTCAAACTCGCTTCACCGCTGCTGACAGCTCCACAGCGCAGCGCTTAACCGCTGTGCCACCAGGGAGGCCCCATTGTTGGAGTCTTGATCCTAGCAATTCTGCCCTATTCTTGGATGAGTCCAAATCACGAATCAAGTCACTTAATTCTTCCTGTGTTAGTCTGTGTGGGGTTAATGACGCACCACAGTGAAAATTTAGGTCACTGCATGCTGATGGAATAGGAAAAGAACAGGTTGACTCACCCTTGTCCTCATCAAACGAATCAAGAGAATATTTTGCTGGAGGATCTGGAATAGGAAGTCCCTCACCACGTGGAACTGGTCTCAGTGCAGACGGAGTGTTTGGGTAGATAATTCTCGGCTTCTTTTTTTTTTTTTTTCCCTCAGTTGTGGCTGAATGTAACATGTGTCCAGTAAATCATGCCTTCTGCAGTTTCTTTTGTGATAAATATTTTATTTATTTACTTTTGATATTCATATATTTTACATTATTGTGTGTTCCCCATAGGTTACCCATCATCTGTTCACCCGTGAAGCCATCACCATAGTCCCTTGTGCTCCCCTCTTCTCCCCAAAGTCAAAGTCAACAATCCAGTCAAAAAATGGGCAGAAGAGCTAAAAAGACACTTCTCCAAAGAAGAAAAGCAAATGGCCAAAAGGTATATGAAAAAATGCTGAACATTACTTATAATCAGGGAAATGCAAATTAAAACCACAATGAGATACCACCTCACACCAGGTAACAACAAATGTTGGTGAGGATGTGGAGACAAAGGAACTCTCCTACACTGCTGGTGGGAATGCAAATTGATATTCTCAGCTTCTTTTCCTTTGTTATTCTGCCAGAAAGAGGAGGAACCAAGCAGAAGTAACAGTCTTTTCTGTGGTTGCTTGGCTCTCTCCACACCATGGGGACTGCAAATGGCACTGATGGTCTTTTGCCATTGAACCACTGCGAACGCTGTGCTGTACATGTAGCACAGCATATATGCGGGGCCCAACGCTTGTCTTGGTCACCAACCTTGCATCCCAAGTAAAGATGATAAGCCTTCTTCACTTAAGAAGTGATACTTTTCTTCTGGTTGGCAACTGTCACTTCCCCACAGATAGAGCAGAAATTGTCCACATTATTAACACACTTTCAAGGCATTACTATTTTGTGTTGTGCTAATTGGATCAAATAATAATAGTTCTATGAACAGTAGCTTCAACTATCTCGCACAAAATTTGAAATATTTTCAGCGCTCAACCTTCCCAACAGGGCTTTCTGTAGTGCACTGCTGACGTCAGCTTACTTCAGCAGCCACCTGGCAGTGGTATTGCATTGCATCAGAAAATGATGCAATCAACTCTGGATGATGTGTGCATGATGGCATTATGCAATGTGATGCAATATTACCTCATTCTAGGCTGATTGAGGATGTTGTTGCAGTCCTAGTGGATAAATTTATATGGTGAAACATATAAAATGAATTCTATGAAATATCTTCAAAACGAGAGCTAACAAAAACTTTTCAGGGTTATATTCATATTCAGCACACCAAGATACTACAGATTAGGACCTTTTTAAGTCAGTAATGATCTCAGTGTTGACCAGTGTTATTAGAAATAGTAACTATTGAAATTTGCTTAAGTGATTTTCTATTTGAAGTACAAGTTGATACTAATATAACTGTGCATCGTTCACTGTTTATAAGATCTGCTAATAGACTGAACATATGAAACAACCATAAGCTCACTTTTTGCACATTTACAAAAATTGCATTAGAAAATTAAGGAAAGCATCTATTTCATCTAAATGAGTTGTATTATTTTGTAACATAACATATAAAAACTCCAGCATGTGATAAATTGTCATTTTTGAGCAGTTTTGACTACCAGTTTTGAAGAGATGCTGATGCTTTGCTAGGAGGTGTCGCGCGCTTCCCGCCAGCAGGAACACACGCGGCACACACACACTTCTTTTTTCTGGTGGTTTCTTTCTTCTTCTTTATTGTGCACACAGCTCAAACTTATACAGAATTATGACCAATAGCATAAAAGGGGAAGCACACAATGACCAATCAGTTGCTTGTTCACGTGCGCGCTATTGCGCACAAGCGCAGGCACGGGGCTTGCATGAGGTGTTCACGCTTAGGGCATTCGCATACCCTGGCCAATCAAACGCACGTCCTGTTTTACTTTCCTTACATGGGCATGTTTACCATTGCTCGTAGACTTGCTGGGTATACAGCCAAGCGCCGTCTTGGGAGGCTAGGAGGGGCGCGCCCGACAAGGAGGTTTGTGTCTTTTCTCTTCATGCAGTGATTGACATTGCTACTGCTTCCCAGCATACATGGTATATATTAATGAATACTTTGTGAAAGTTATATGATTATCATCTTTCTAAAAATCAAATTCTAATAGTTCTAAAACAATTATCTTAATTTAGTCACTGCCTTTTTTAGTGTATCCATGTCAAATAAATTGTTTGTAAGACATAAAAGCATTACTAAATAATAAAATACATTTATGTTTGTATGGTTTTCTCCAACATTACATCTGGACTTGTTCTGTGATTGATTTAACTAACAGAATGAGGTGGAAGTGAAGCTATATCTTTTTCTGGATTGATTTTTTAAAATAAACTTTTATTGGAGTAACATATGATATAAGTTCTTGGTGCACACTGCACACAAGTTTAGTTTCCATCCATCACAATGAAATTGACTCCTGTCCCTTTTTACTGACTCCCCACTGCCCTCCCACTTTGGTAACCACCAATCTAGCCTCTAAATCTAAGTGTTTGCATTTGTTTTATTCTATCAGGTTCCATGACTTCAAACTACAGAAGTATAGTAATCAAAGTAGAATACACAGACCCCCAGAAATAAACCCATACGAATAAACTGATAAGCTACCATAGTTGTCATTCAGATTTAATTACCTTATTTAACTCATAAGTACCTCAAACATTACCAAACAAACCTATGGTAGAAACTGGAAGATAAATGATTTTTTTTTAATTTGAAATGCATAGTTGCCACAATAATTGCAAATGTATACTATCCTAGGCATACCAAAGTATATGGTCACACTGATAATAAATTTCTACAATTGATAATGTAAAGTAATAAAGTTGTTCATATCATTTTCAAAATTTGTGACTTCATTATTAAACAATGATTCCAGAGGAAACAAAAGCTATACTTTTTAAAAAGTAATTTTCAATAATATTTTTAAGTAAAGAGAGGATAAAAAATATAGGGGGATCAATTTTAAGTGCAAAAACAGGCATTTGTAATTTTTTTCTGAGAAATATAAAACTAAATATGAAGGTAATATCATACATATTCAAAGAAAAGTAAAAACAAATCTATTGATTAAATTCCTTAATCAAATATTATTTTGGATGTCCACAATAACAATGGCACAATGAACAGAAATGGAGAAATTGCTATCGTGTATGAATCCCAGCATATATTTAGCCTTAAAATTAACTATTATACACTAAGATATGTAAATATCTCAGTACATGCAAGTCATGTATATAAGGAAAAAGTGGTCTGTGGCCTTTTTGTTAGGTTTATCACTGGTAAGACATCTTACTAAAGAAGCTTCCCAGTTAGGTAGTGTTTTTGAGCCATGTTACATATTGCAAAAGGTATATTATGGCCCTGATGTATCAAGCAAATATCAAGCAAGTAGGTGTGGAATAAATAACAAGCAGTTGATTAGCAGTATCTATTCCACTCTGTCCCAGCACAGAAGTGTAGAATAAATTACCTGGTTTCAACTTAGTATTAAAAGAAATGATAAAATGTTGAATTTGAGAGTTTCTGCTTTTATTTTCAAAACGTAAAGGGCTTAGAAGTTGTTACATTTGTCCTTACAACAATAAAGTTACCCAAATAAAAAATCAATTACTTTTTTTTTTTAGATTCATCATAACTGAGGGCTCAGGAAACATATCAAAATCTGGAGGGTCCTATAAACCCAATAGATACAGCACTAAAGATTCGCATACTAGAACCAACTTTTTAAATATTAGGAGCAAGAATTTGAGGTTGTCTCCTTATACCTTACTGAGATACACCTTCTAAAATCATACCAAATATACATGTCAATAAATGGGTGCCCTTATGGGGACCTGTTGATCATTACTTCCTTGTGAATCTAGTACATTAGACAGGCTTAAAAAAAGCAAACAAACAAAACTTATTATTTAGCTTGCAAAAGATGAAAGAAATGACTGTCACTATAAGAGACAGAATCAAGCATACCAAACACTAAAATGCTAGATTGAAATAACAAGTAAGGAGAAAGTCCTGAATATGACTTCCCAAATTTGTATTTATTCATGGAATGGGAGAGTTATGCTCTCCAGCTGTTCGTGAGTGTGTGGCAAAGAGGGGTGGGAGGGGGTGGCAAAACAGCTTCATCTTGGATTTTCAGTTTCCCGTGCACTTGAAAACAAGTAACATGATGCCATTTCTTTTGACTACAGTGTTGGCCTCCGCCTGTGTGAGTAGGCACCACCGCCCAGCAAGGCGGCCTCACACCGCCTGTTCGGGTCAGGTCTGGGACGCGGTGTTCGTTTCTGTGCAGCACTATTTCAAAGGGTCATTTATAACGTAGTGTGGAGGATCTGGAAATTATAAACACCATGTGGGGGAAAACTTAACAAAACTGCGTCTATTTTACAGGATAAAAGGAGTTCATGGTGGACAACACTGTTGTCTTTCGGGTGCCTGACCTTCTGTCATGTTGAATATGCCATAGACTTGTTTTGTATTGTTTTTGGAAAGCAGAACTGTGAACAATTGTCAAAAGCACAAAAAAGAGCCAATTGGCTCAATGCAAAGTAAACATTCCCAACTGTTAACATTTTCCAATTAAACAGACCTGAGTGATGTCTTCTGGGAATAGTATAGAGGTGGGAACGGTGGGAACCATGGAGGATGGCTATGGAGTGTTCTTTTTTACTTTATTAAAAATTTTTTTTTCTCACATAATTTTTCTCCCTCAGGTATGGTCCCCATAGTTTTCCCACCACCACAGTACCATGAACTGTCTCCTTTTTCTGAATCAGTGGTTTGAAATTTTCTTTACTTACTAGTGCATCAAATAAAATTTTGTACTAATTTTTTGGTAAATAATCATCACTATAATTGTAAATTAAAAGTAGTTGTTCCTTGCTTCCTCATGACTTCAAATCAGATTAGCTAATTATAATAAAATTTGTTTTAAAAGTGACCCTCTAAAAACAACAGAATTATCTGATGTGAAGTGATGCTTTATTAAAATACACCATTTTAAATAAACATGGTGAAATTTCTTTGAAATATTAAAAAAAAATTAGTATCTAGTGGCCCAGTGACAGTGGACCCATGATTACTTCTGTATAAAATGTTCAATTCACAAAACAGGTAGTATTTACTGTCCCTTATGTTCTGTGCTAGGAGCTAGGTATTGAATGTTAGCATGCCAAATTCTGTCCTTGCTTAGAGAATATAAATAGTAATAAATTTTGTTTGCGGTAATAAAAAAAAAAGTCTATAAAAAACTGACCTATGAGCAGAAGGAAGCTATCACCACTGCAGTATTTGTACACAGGAGTCAGGTAATTATGAATGGAATTTCCACTTTTTGCAATATCTGATACTTGAAGAAATGTACTAGAAAGGGAGAGAAAATGCAATGAGTTTGAAAGATTAGAAAGTGTTTTATATGAAGTATATGAGAAAATTTCCTATGGCATTCATATGGCATGGTGTGTTTCTATTTCCAGCCCATTTTGTCTGAGTACCAGTCAAAGCCCAGGAACACCCTTGTTGAGTAAACAAAGGGGAAAAAATATTCCTGGTGTCTTATAGGGAGTTGGTTTGACCATGGAGGACATAACAATGATTGTTTTAAAAATGTAGCTAAACATAGAAAGATAAAGTCATGCTTCATCTAGTAGAGTTGATACTAAATGAAGAATTGTGAGAAGAGGATAGGCGTGAATAACAAATAAGGGAATAACAAATAAGGTACAAAATATAAGGTACAAATAAGGGAAGGTGAACTACTGGGCAGAGTGACCTTTGACCTGGAATTTCAATAGTATGAGTTTGGCAGTGGAGGAAGGGCCAGTGAAGTCCTTGTAGAGCAGTGATCCTTGTCAACCAAACCCAGAGAAGTGTTAAAGGTGCTCAGGCCAAATATAAATCCCAGTCTTTATTCCTGTTATCTTCAAATATTTTATGCGGTCAGAGTGAATAGTTCTCAAGAGCTCTTTAACTTGATCTTTTTCTCTGTCTTCAGATCAATTCTCCTAAGGCAGGGAAAAAAGACCAAACATTCCCATCAACATAATCCCTACCCTGTCATCCACTCCTTCTCACACCTCCTTTCCTAGTCAGCTCCTTCTATATGCTTTCTTAAATACCATTAAAGCATGTTTAACCTTAGTATGCTATCACCTTCCTACATAGACATATAAGTGATAAATATCTTCTTCATGATTGCCTTTCTCTTTTTTTTATAAAATTCTGCATTTGCAGAATCCTCCCATCTTTTTCTCCTAGTGGAGAAGGGTATACAGAGGCAAGGCAGACAGCTCCTTCATGCACGTAGTGAGGTGGAGGCCGTGGATACCCTACGCAGAATCATTTTTATCTGGTCAGGAAGGACTGCAGTTGCTGAAGTTGGCGCACTAGTATTGCTTTTGTGGAAATCTTTGAATGTGTTCTCTGGTTGGATCATAGGATACAGGTTCCATGTCCCAGGTCTTCTGTTAACCAGTGGTTGTCCAGATCTCTTAGCTGTTCAGGAGCTAGTATCCCTCAGATGTCTATAAAGATTTTTGTTGTATAATAACTAATCCCCAAAATGCCTTAGAGAGCTGAATTAGATATCAAAAGTAAAACATACTTTGTGGATGATAAAACATAAATGGTGGCATTTTTTTATAACTTCTTAGACTAATTCATTGTTCATTTCACTTTTTCCTAATACCCCATCCTAACAGATTTCAAATTAAATGTAATCTGTTATATATGAGTTCCCATTATTTTCTTATTTCTGATTATGTGAATGGAGCTATGGATAATGAAATTTCAAGGTAAAATAATAATCAATGAAGAGGATAAATGCTTGGAAAATATCAAAGTTAAAAACTTTGAGGTCAATATAATGTATCATAAGCTGACCATAAACAGTAGGTGAACATATTCAGCAATCAATCTAACAAAATACAACTAATTCCTAATTAAAAACCAACTGCGTTTGCAGAGATACCAACTCCTTTCTACTCTCTTTGTGCTTCCCTGTTGGGAGCAACTACCATTTGAGTAATTTATAACCTCTCTCTTTAACCTGCTCATTTGAAGTGATTTACCAGAATGCCTGACTGATTTTTTCCCTTCTTTTCTCTCTGTGTTCTGTTTCTGCTTTTGGGATGGACCATGATTATTTAGGGCGTGACTAGGTTGGCAAGTTTGATTCAGGGCAGCTGTATTTACCTGCTCACTTAGCTGACAGAACTTCTTTAACCTAAATTTTGTCAGAAGTGAAGGTTATGTTTTATTCTTTGCTTGAATCACTTTGTGATTCAAATTTATGAGTGTGTGAAAGGGTGATTTTTATAGTAGACCCCATCACAATGCAACAGATACTAGGTTAATTGACATAATCTGACTGTAGGGTATTTTCTAATAGGTAAGATAGAAGAATGAACGCAAGGTAATTTAAGATAAGTGATTCGGAAACTCTGGTTTTGAGCCTTAACTTTACCATTAGCTAGATGTGTGCTTTGGGGAAAAGCTGGCTTACTCTTTTTGAGTATTAACCCCTGCTTTGAAGAAATGATACAAGTTTTGTAACTTCAGGGCTAAATAAGCCCTGATCTAGTTTATCTCCTTTAAATTGACTGTTCCCAGCCACCCACCCTACCAGTCAAATTCCTATCCTGATTATTACTTGGTATTACCCAAATATCTCTGGTCTCCACACAATAATTGGACACAAAGTCCTGGATTGCAATCCTTAAATTTGAAATCACTGAAACTGATTATCAGTTCTAGATTCCAACTGTCAACTGTTACCGATCGCTGTCCTCAAATTGTTTGTTATTGCCCATCTCTTGCCTAGATTTCTGCCTAGAGCTGATTGCCATATTCCCCTAGCTTTGTGCTCTGTGCTTTCTACATCTTCCTGAATATATGCTGCTATATATGTAGGTGAGAATATAATAACAGTCATAGTGGAATGCTCAACTTTCTTCCTTCTTTTCTTTTTAAATAGTTGCTATATGCTGGTCAAGTCAAACCACTGTAGTATGAGTCAGTTCCAAATAAAATTTATGACCTTAAACCTTATAATCCAAGTTACTCTTTGTAAAAGCAGCTGAAAGTTCCATTTATAGAACTTATTTACAGATTTTCCAGATAATAAGGATTGAAGAGAAACACCAAAGACTGCCCCAGAATAGTAACTAGGGCATTTCATTTGACAGCTGCAGATCTAGTGGAACTTTAAATTAGTCTCAAAATTGAATTGAGATTCTGAAACTTGACTAGCTTGCTAACAATAGTGCCTGATGCTGAGTAAAGGGGGAAAACACATAAAAAAGAAAAAATAATATAGCATATTATTGGTATTCTTTGATGGTACCTATGAGTGATTAGAGAGAAAATTCACCAGAAAACATACAATACTGCATATGTCAACTCCCATTAAGTTTTTTAAAAATTTTAATTCTATTACTACTAAAAGTAGATGCAACTGTAGATATGTTTTGAGTATGGAAATACCATTTTTTTTTTTGTGAATTCTTTGAATAAAGCTACTCATTCTCCAACGACATGAGGTCAATTATTCCATCTTTACTGTGAATCTGTCTCCAACATCTCTCCTTTGTATTGTTAGGCAGAATGTGGGAGGCTGTTTTTGATGACAGGATGATAGCAATCTGAGATCGAATGTGGAAAGTGAGCCATTCTTGACTTTGAAGAGACTTGCCAGGATTTATCAATCCTCAGTGCCAGATTTTCCAGCTGATTCCTTTGGTGTGTTTTGTGGGAGGATGGAGGCCAGTTAAGCGCCATCTGGGGAGAGGAGGCCTGCATTCCTGGGGCTGAGTCCCAGGCACATATCTGCTCCACGAAGTGGAAGAACTTACTGGGAAGTACCTTCAAGTCTTCCCATATTTTACAACATTGATCAATTAACAGGATGTTGTTTGCAAAGGCATTTTGTTAAGACTGAATCTTAGAACAATGTTTCTCATTTTCTAGGTCTTTGAATTAGGAATATTGCCGGTAGCACTGGGTTCATTTGAGTTTCAAGACATGACAGAAGAAAATATAGGAGAATAAACTTATGATTTTAGGCTTTCTGAATTAGACTTAAACTTCAGAAGACTACAAAGAAAAGACAACTTATAACATCAAAGGTAAAAACTCATGATTGAAGAAAATGGCATAAATAGCATTGTATCTTAAAGGAATTCTGGGAAAAAATATTTACAGCACAGTATAAAAGCATGACTCATATCCCTGGTAAACAAATGACATACATTTGTAGTGGTATAAACCTATACCCCTAAGACATACACTGTGATGTAAATCAACATTATCTCAATACATATAACTTTTAAAAAAGAAAGATAAACAACTCAATGGAAAAAAGGCCACAGATTTGATTAGTAATTAATAAAAAAAACACAAAATATACTAAGGAATATGAGTGACAGTTATAATTTTACAGAAGTAAATTAAAGCAATGAGATATTACTTCTAAAACAAACAACCCCCCACGACCTCCCCTCAAAAGAAAAAAAGATTTCAAAAGCCCAGCTTGAGGTATGGAGAAACAGTATAAGACAGTGTTGGTGGTGGATTGCACTTGGACACACTAATTAATGTTAATTAGATGAATTAGTTGAAACACTTTTCTCTCTTTCCCATCTAAATAAATGTAAGATCAGAGATATTTTGACATATTCCTTTTATTTCTCATATATTCAACACATCTTCCTCAATTGTGTAGTTATTATACAAAACTAAATATTTTAAATTGGTTTTTATAATTAAGATACAATAGAACAATACTCCTAATTATGGTAGTTTTTTTTTTTAATCAGGATCAGTTGAAAAGGCCATTGTATGATATATAATGGCAATTATTAGAAATGCATTAAATATAAATTGAAAACTATCAAAATATCCATAATTTCTGCTTCCTTATTTAACCTCATTTACACAGAAAGTATGTATTATAATGTACATCAGAATATATTGAAAGAATTTTTTAAAAGATTTATTTATTTATGTATATAACAAGAGCTGGGGTGTAGGTCAGAGGTTGTGGAGGGGGGTGAGAGGATTCACCAGAGACAGAATGGGAAACAGGACAGGCAGATCGACTGAAATACACTGCTGAGGGGAGCAGTGGGCTAGACAGGAGATGTCTGCTGCACCATGTGGGTCACTGCCCTGGCCAGGATGAAACTCATGCTGCAGTGGCTACAGTTAGCTTGATAGTGCTGAGACTGAACCCTTTGCACCACCAGGGAAGCCCATAAGATGTTTTAAAGAAAATATTCTGGAATCAGGACCCTTTTATTTTATTTTATTTATTTATTAAACATCCTTCTTTATTTTTTCACAATATAGGATTTCTCCTATCAGGTGTTGTCACCATAGTTTTCCTACCACCAATGTGCCCGCAGCACTCCACCACATTCCACCATGCTCTTCCTCTCCTCTTGTTCTCTACTGTCTTCTCTCCCTTACCCTCTACCTACCTGCCTGAATGTATCAGATCTACGGTCTGCTTTAAAGGACCAGTACTACAGGTTTTTTTTTTGATTACTCTATATTCCACATACAAGTGATACCATCCAATATTTATCTTTGTCTTCTGGCTCACTTCACTTACAATAATCCCTTCCAGCTCCACCCATGTTACTGCAAATGGCATGAGTTTATCTTTGTTGATAGCTGAGTAGTATTCCACTTTGTATATATGTCACAGTTTCTTGATCCATTCATCTCTTCTGGGGCATGTAGGTTGTTTCCATATCTTGGCTAGTGTAAATAGTTCTGCAGAAAACATTGGGATGCAGGTTTCTTTTGAAATAGTGCTTTTGTGCTCTTTGGATAGATTCCTATGAGTGGAATTGCTGGGTCATATGGTGAATCATTTTTAGTACTTTGAGAAATTTCCATAGTTCTTTGCATAGGGGCTGGACCAGTTCACATTCCCACCAACAGTGTTCTAGGGCTCCTTTTTCTCCACCTGCCGTGTGTGGGTTCTTTGACATATAAATATCTATTCTTGTCATTTTGCTCCCAGCTTTGTGGTTTTATTTAATTCCTTATTCAGTTCTTTGCAGTCATTCCTCCCTTTGGTTTTCATCTTAAAGCTTCTTTCGATATTTCTTGTTGGTGGACTTTAGTGAATGCAAACTCCCTAAAGTTTTCTTTATCTGAAAATGTCCTTATCTCTCTCTCTAACTAAAAGAGCCTCGCAGGATGAAGTATTCTTGCCTGGCATTGGGATTTTTTTCTTAGTTTTGAATATATCATTCTATTCTCTTCTTGTCATTCTCCAGAGAGATGTGATCTAATCAGTGTTCGTTTATAGGTTATATGTTTCTTCTCCATTCAGATTCATTATTTTTCCTTTGTCTTGGACTCTCAGGGGTTTTGCTATTATGTGTCTTGCTGTAGTTTTCCTTTCATCTAAGTAGCTGTTCTTTTTGCTTCTTGTATGTTTATATTCATTTCCTTCTTCAAGTTTGGGAAATTCTCCTCCACTATTTCCCTATATAGATTCTAAGATCCCTTCTCTCTCTCTTCTGGAATTACTTTGATTTTTATATTTCCTTCCTTCATTGTGTCAGGTAATTCTTGAAGTGTTTCTTTCTTCTTTTCCCTTTGTTTCTCTTTTTCTTTTTCTCTTATTTCTTACCCCTCCCCCCCTTTTTTTCCCTTCAAGCTCTCTGGTTCATTCTTTCATTTGATTTAGTTCCATGGCTTTCTCTCATTCTCTCTCTCTCTTTTTTTGCTTCTGCAATTCTGTTATTTTCTTGTTTAAAATTTCAATTTTGATTTTCTATCTGTTGATCGTGTATCTCAATGTTTTCATTTCCTTTTCTGAGTTTTCTTGATTATTCTCATTCTTTAGTTTCATTAATCATGGCCATCTTGAATTTTATGTTTATTTAGTAGAAAAAAACTCTTCCGTTTCTGTATGGTTTGGTTCTGAGATTTTGTTTTCTGTCTGTGGTGTATTGGTCCCCTGAGGCCTTGCTTGGCTACTTGTATATATGTTCCCTGATTATTTGTTTTGCATGAGTTCTGCTGTATATGGAGGTTTTTGTTTCAGTGTGGTTCCTTCTCTCTACTGTTCTGTGTGTTTACTTGATGGTGAGCACAGCTACTGGCATTCTGTAGGATCTGGAGTGGTACTAGAGCCTCTCCCAAAATATTTTTGTGCCTTGTTCTTGTTGGAAGGGCTGGAGGGAGGCACTGAGTCAAGAGTCTGAGTTGTTGGAGACTCACTCCCCACAGGAGCAGCTCCTCTGTGCCTGTTACCAGTGGCTGGGAGGGCAGAGATCTGCTGAAGATCTGACAGAGAGTGAGACCCAATGCTGTCTGGACTGGGCCTGCACTGGGGCATGTGGCTGCACCCAAGGTGCAGGTGGTTGAGCAATGAGAGAAATGGGTTTCTTGCTTGTGGCCTCCCTGTTTGTAAGAGGGTAAAGAAGTGAAAATAGACGGAAATAAATTAAGGAGATAAAATATGTGGCATGATGCATTGTTTGAGGCATATGCTGTATAAATACAGGGTGCATGTAAAATGTAAAATTAAGAGGAAAAATGTCATAGTATTTATAACTAGGATCCAGAAACCACCTAAGTATTCATTGATAGATGATTGGATAAGGAAAATTCGGCATATATCCACGGCGAAATTCTACTTAGCTGTAAAATACTGATATGATGTCTTGCCATTTGCAACAACAGGGGTAGACCTAGAAAGTATTACAGTTAGTGAAATAAATGAAAATAAACATCATATGATTATAGTCATATGTGATACATAAAATAATAAAATACAAATGAACGAATTAAATAAAACAAAAATAAGACCAAATTAGTGGTTACTAGAAGGTGAAAAGGGTCAACTATATGGTGAAGGATAGAATTGAATTTTTAATGCTGAAGTTAATGTAGTATAGACAGACATTTATTTACAATGATTCACACCTGAAACTTATATAATGTTATAATACAATGTTACTTAAATATATTTATTTATTTATTTATTTATTTATTTATTTATTTATTTATTTATTTTTAAGATTTATTTATTCATACATACAAGCTGGGGCACAGGCCAGAAGCGTGGAGCAGCGAGAGGCCTCACCAGAGACAGAGTGGGGAGCAAAACAGGCAGATCAGAAATACACTGCTGAGGGGAGCAGCGGGCGAGGCAGGAGAGGTCTGCCGCAACATGTGGGACTCTCCCCGGCTGGGCATCAAACTCACATCACTGCTGCCAACAGCTCCACAGCGCAGTGCCCAACCGCTGCGCCACCAGGGAGGCCCCTTAAATATATTTTTAAAGAAAGACTTCTTCTGTGCTGAAAAAATGTGAAGATGCTCCAAGTGATGATAGACTATGTAAGAATTAAGGAGAGAGAGAAAATACTGCAGTAGAAACAAACCTGGACAATATCAGAAAGAATAGTATTGGTATTGTATTATTAGAACTAGCATATTTGGGGTAAATAATAATAGCAAATTCACATGAAAAGTTTAACACATGTCAAGTATTATTTTCTATTCTTTAAATATAATTGTTTTTTAGTTCTCCTAACTGCCCTATAAGGTTCTTATAATTAAAGGGCAGTTATCCATGGCCAAAATAAAAGTACATAAAACACACCCCCTGAGTATTATTCTACTGTGTATATATACTACATCTCAATCCATTCATCTGTTGTTGAGAACTCAGATTTTTTTTCTATGACCTGGTTATTGTAAATAGTGCTGCCGTGAACACAGGGCTGCATAGATCCCTTTGATTTAATGTTATTGTATTCTTCAGGTGGATGCGTAAGTGTGGATTATACGGTAAATCTACTTTTAATATATTGAAAAAATTCCACTGTTTTCCATAGAGACTGGGTCAACTTACACTCCCACCAACAGTGTGTCAGCAACATAACAGCAAGCACTTACTTAGTGACTAGTGCTTGGGATAGGCTGCCTGGGATGGCTTGCTGAAGTGTCTGAGACCCTCCTGGTCTAGTTTAATTGAACTTCCATATTTCTGTTTCTGTCGCTCTTTTATTCTTTTTTTGTATTTATTTATATATATTTTATATCATTGTTCATTTTGGCTCTTTTATTCTTATCCAGGGATCAATAGTTTAGCTCTACCACATTCTACTATGGTTATGGAAAAGGTAAAAGATGTTAAGTCCAGTTACAGATGAACATTCCAGCCTCTAGTCACTCATCCTCATTAACATTCCTTTAGGGGGAAAAAGTCACACAGACAAACCAAAGTCAAGGCGTGTGTAAGCACCTCTGATCCATGAAGGAGGGTGGATATGATGCATGCATCTGATCGCTAAATTACCAAAGATAGGGGCTATTGTCTCCATACTATAAGTTATTTATAAGTATTTATTTTATTTCCTTTATTTAAGGAAACAGAACTAATAATCATAATAAACAGTATAAAACCAAGTCCATGTGCTTATTACTAAGATTTACATTCTTTTTTAAAAAGATTTATTTATTTATGCATACAAGCTGGGGTGCAGGCCAGAGATGTGGGGTGGTGAGAGGATTCATCAGAGACAGAGTGGGGGGCAGAACAGGCAGATCGACCATAATACACTGCTGAGGGGAGCAGCGGGTGAGGCAGCAGAGGTCTGCTGCGCCATGTGGGAATCTCCCTGGCTGGTTATCAAACTCGTGCTGCAGTGGTTCTGGATAGCTTCATAGTGCTGCACTTAATACTTTGTGCCACCAGGGAGGTGCCAAGATTTACATTCTGACCAATTTTAGATATCACAGTTGAAAAAAATAAACTTTAAAAAAGTGTTATTGTACAAAAAATATCACAAAACTTGATTCAGGTAAGACATTTGTGTACATTTCAGGGGTCTTATAATCGTAAAATTGGAAAATAATTTGAATTATGAATGGTAGATCTCATTGGAAATAAATTAATACTAACCTGCACACAGACAATGGTTCTTTCTGTGTTATCAGAGGAAGCATAAGGAAAATTGTGTTTTAGAAGCATTTTGTAGTTATTTTAAAACTTAATTAAATTGAGGAGATATTTGAGATGAACTTCATACAAAGTTCAAAGGATACTAGACAATGTGAGTTGACTTAAGAGTCAAGTATTTTCAATAAATGTATTAGAAAATTTTTGGAAATTTGCAGCAATTTCAAATAAAGTCAAATGAACTATGTAGCATAGCCATATCAAAATATATTTTTCATACAAATATCAAAAAAGAAAATAAAAAATATCACACCACTCTTTACAATTGAGGGAGATGCAAACAGTGTAAAGATGCAGTATTAAATCCTTGTGATATAAAACTAGATGTGTTGGGCACTGTGATAACTTAGTTGTCACCTCCTGTGCTATTGGGTGAATTCAAGTGTTTGAATATCCACTTGAAAATCTATTTGACCCAAATTATCTCTTCATGATCAATTCATCTCTTCAGTACCTCTAATAAAGAAAATGTTACACTTGAATTTTTTGATTGGAGACTTTTGGCACCCTTCACCCCTATATTTTTAAAGAGTGAACTGTGGAGTGAAATAGTCCTCCTCCCACTCATAACCTCTCACTCCCAGTTTACCTAAGCAGAGCCACTGATGCAGGGTCTCTCGGACACTTGCAGGAATGTTGTGTGCAAATCCAAACACTTGTATTTATTGTCCATTCTAAATGTAGACAATGCATTACTATGTCTGTGGTTTTGCATTTTTATTTTGTTCCTTATCAAGATCTCAAGGTTATTCTAGACCCATCTATTCCTTTGTATTGTCTGCATAATATCCTATTTACTATTTACTTACAAGTTCTTTTTTTTTATTGTTATTTATGTCTTTTACATTTTATATTCCCCTTGGGCAGCCCACCACCAATTCACCCGTGATCCATCTCCATGGTCCCCTTTATTCTCCTCTCTTCCATTTTGTGCTCTTATCCTCCCCTCCACCCAACCCCCCCCCCC
>PVIJ01002245.1:0-166608 GCA_004024925.1 Scalopus aquaticus | reverse complement strand
ATCTTCTCCCACTTGTGTTTTCCTGTCTTTTGTTGTCTTCATGTCTTTTGGTTTCTCCCCTTTTTTCCTCTTCTGTCTCTGTCTCTCTCATATTTTTCCTCTGTTCTTTGTTTCTTGTGTCCACGTGTCTCTTTTAGCATTTCTACCTAGTTTTCTCTTCTAATTCTTCTCTCTTCCTCTCTTCTCGGTCTACCCTCCCACTCCACGCCCTGACCCCCAGCCCAGGACCTGGTGTACCGCCCTTTCCCATGCCCACTTCCCCAGCCATGATCTCATCTATGCTCACAACCCCCGCCCCTTCCTGGAGAAAGGTGGGGCAGAGCTTCTCATCCTACTGTCGAGGTGGCTGGAGAGAGGCCCCAGAGGAGAGGTGATTTGCTGGGAGCCCCACAGCAGATCAGAGGAGAAGCCAGGTCAGACTCCCCAGGCCTATGGGGAGAGGCGCCCTGGCCCCGGGCCTCTCTCGGCTTCCCCACAGCCTCCCCACCCCAAGGCTTTCTTTCCCACTGCCTGAAAGGTGCCTTCTCTCTGCCCCTTGGAGCTACCCACCCCTTTTCCCCCCAGAGGACTCTCTTCAGCTCTCTGTGCCAGGAGACTGGTACGCGCAGTGCCTAGCTCCAGCACATTCTGCTGTTCATCCACAAACAAATAGCTCTGAGTGTCCATTATGTGTCAGGCAAAGGGCAAGGTCCCAGACAGAGAGAGGAGGGGAAGCCGGACAGAGCATGCTCAAGAGGGGAGGTGGAGAAGGAACTCACCCCCCTGGAGGTTAGGGCTCTGGCAGCCTTGAGGGCCTGGGAGGGGGGTGTTGGTCCTCTAGGAAGCCACCATGATGGCTAGACTTTCCAGAGAGTTTTCGGAGGAAATGCCTGTGAAAGATGTGGGAGGGGGCAGGACTGGGAGGAAAAGCTTCAGACTATGCTGCAGGTCTGAGATCTACGGGCAGACAGTAGCAGGGAAGGAGTTGAAAAAAAGAGTTCTGCTCTGAGAGAGTCACCACCGGTCAACACAGACTCTGGTGTGAAGATTGCCCATAAAGGGTCTCCCTGGCGGCGCAATGGGTTAGGCACAGCACTGTGGAGCTGTCCTGCGCGAGTTTGATGCCCCGCCGGGGAGATTCCCATATGGCGCAGCGGACCTCTCCTGCCTCGCCTGCTGCTCCCCTCAGCAGTGTGTTTCCTTCGATCTACCTGTTCCACTTCCCACTCTATCTCTGGTGAACCCTCTTACCACCCCACACCTCTGGCCCACACCCCAGCTTTGTATGCAAAAATGAATTAATTAAAAAAAAAAAGATTGCCCATAAAGAGCCCTGGTTGGGCTGAAATGGCCAGGCCCTAGAGCCCCCACTATGTCCGGACATTCGTTGGGGGCGCCCCAGGAAGACAGCAGACTCCAGTGCTGCTTCATATGGTGGAAGTGCTGAAATGGCAGGCTGGCAGCTTGCTACTCTCCTCATTGCTAGTGGCTGCCACACCCAGAAAGGTGCCCACCCCTTTTTGGCTGAGGCAGCCCCCACTGCAGACCAGGATTGGAGACCAAGTGGCATACATGGAGTCTGGCATCTGGGGAGGAAACTCAGAAAGCAATCTTCTTCCAGGGGATCCCAGGACTAAGGAGGAGGAATCTGTGGGTACACAAACATTCCAGAATTCTAGGTAAGAGGTCAGCCCCAGCACACCTGGCATAGCCTGAGTCCAGCCCAGGTCTAAGGGAGTCAGGGATGAGACTTCCTTGACCTGAGTAAAAGGTCATCTGCATAGATGGGAAGAAATATATTTGATTCAGTCCAACAGTTTATTAAAGCGGGGTAGTGGGGAGAGAGAGAGAGAGACTACAGAAATCATTCTACCCAATTGAGCAACATTAAAATCTGTGGTGGTTTTAAAATATGTGCATGAATTCTTTGGTACTCCTCCCTCCCAATGGGAGAGCGTAATCCCTCTCCTCCTCAATATGAGCTATACTTAATGGCTTGCTTCTAACAAATAAAATGTGGTAAAGTCACATAACTTCAACAACTAAATTATAAAAGGCACTGTGCTAGCTCTTGCTCTCTCCCTTGGAGCCACTCAGTCTGGGGAAGCCAGTTGACATATCATGAGGATTCTCAAGTAGAGACCACATGGTGAGGCATGGAAGCCTCCTGTCAACAGGCCTATGAGGAAGCCACTTAGAAACATAACCTTAAGGGCCTCGCTGGTGGCACAGAGGTTGAGCACTGCGCTGTGGAGCTGTCGGCAGCGCCATGCGAGTTTGACGCCCAGTTCGACGCCCAGCCGGGGAGAATCCCACCTGGCGCATCAGACCTCTCCTGCCTCGCCCACTGCTCCCCTCAGCAGTGTACTTCTGATCTGCCTGTTCTGCTCCCCACTCTGTCTCTGGTGAAGCATCTCGCTGCCCCACGCCTCTGGCCTGTACCCCAGCTTGTATGTATAAATAAATAAATCTTAAAAAAAAAAAAAGAAACAACCTTACACCCCAACTGAGTCTTCAGATAAATATAGCCAGCTTGACTTTTTTTTGCAAGCTAGCTGAGCTATAACTCATGTACTATACAATTCACCTGTTTAAGTATGCAATTCAGTCATTTTTAATATGTCCCCAGGTGTGCAGCCATTACCACTACCTAACTCCAGAATATTTCCATTATTCCAAAGAGAAATCCTGTACACAGTAATAGTCATTCCATCTTTCTCCTTCCCTGTCCCCAACTAACCAGTAATCTACTTTATAGCTCTACAGAGTTGCCTATTCTGTACATTTAATGCAACTGGAATTATAGAATATATAGTCTTTTGTGACTGTCTTCTTTCATTTAGCATAATTATTTCAAGATTCACCTGTGATATAAGATGTGCCTATACTTCTTTCCTCTGCATGACTAGGTAATATTCCTTTGTGGGGATATACCAAATTTTGTTTATTTATTTATCAAGCAATGGATATTTATATTGTTTCTATTATTTGGATATTATGAATAATGTTTTGATGAACATTCATATATAAGCGTTCATATGGACATATCACCTTATTTCTCTTGGATATATATCTATGTATGAAATTTGGTAAGTTTATATTTATTTTAAAGAACTACACCATTTTACATTCTAATCAGCAGTACATGAGAGTTCTAATTTCTTCATGTTTTTGCCAACATTTGTAATTTTCTATCTTCATAAATATCTTAGTGGGGTGTGAAGTGGTATTTCATTATGGTTTTGGTTTATATTTCCCTGATACCAAAAATAATGTCGATGAAGTTGAATATTGGTTGAATTTGGTATTGGGGTTTTTTTTGTGCGTATTGGCTATTTGCATATCTTCTTCGTAGAACTCTGATATCTTCACTGTATCCTCATGAAACCCTGAGCCAGAACCACTCATCCAAGCTACTCTTAAATTCTTAACCTTCAAAAATTGTATGAGATAATAAATTCTTGTTCTTCAGAGACACTAATTTCAAAATATTTGTAATGTAGCAATAGATAACAAACACAGAAGCATTCAGGAACATATCATGGGTAACCACTATTAAAGCTATTAAAAGTCCCAGACCATGCAATAACTCAAGAAAAATAAATGCGAACTCTTTAGTTTGGAACAGAAGAAATATAACTGTCTCTGTTTGTAGGTTGGTTTTTCTACTGAGAAACTCCAGCTGCATCCAATACCTAGAATGGGGAAAGCACTGTAGTGGGACAGAATAAGCCCAGGACAGACCCAGACTTGAGTCCTAGCTTTTCCTTTACTTTTGGTGTGATCTTGGGCAAATTCTTTCACTTCTCTGGACTTTGGTAGAAAAATAGAGATAAGAATAATATCTGTGGGCCTCCCTGATAGTCTAGGGGTTAAGTCTCTGCACTATCACTGCTAAGGCCTGAGTTCAATCCCCAACTAGGATGCCAAGCCACATATGGCACACCAGGCCTCTCCTGTCTCACCCACTGCTCCCCTCAGCAGTGTCTTTCAGTAGATCCACCTGTTCTCCCTATTCTATCTCTGGTGAATCCTCTCACCTACACCGCCCCCTCCACATCTCTGGCCTACACCCCAGGTCTTCTTTGCAAAAAAGAATAATACCTGTGCCATGAAGATTAATGTAGGTGTATATAAAGTGTTCCAGTGACTGATATACAGTCTTTATAAGTAGGATCTCTATTTAGAGGTGGGATTTAAGGAAAGGAGTCAGGCAGGATCACAACATGACTGATTTGATGCCGAGTTCTCCAGGCTGCCCAATGTGGACCCTTTCCATTCTCCCAACTGACTTTAGCTGGTAGTGGGATCCTAAGAGGCTCATCAGATCCTTATTCATATCCTGGGTTCAATCCTCAGCTCCACTTCTCCTCATGGGGCCACCTTGGCCAAATCACTTGCCTTGACTGAATCCCCATAGTGTGTTCTGCCAATTAGAATGCACATGGGGACCCTACCGTTCTTGCCTCCCATAGGATGTGGTTCAGAGGAAGGAAAAGGCACTCACTGAGGGGGAAAAAACTCATTAATAGCCCTCATGAATCCCTCATATGATGAGATTCCACCTATGAACTACAGGAAAAAACATCAGGAGCAATGTGGTAGAATGGGCACTGAGATCTCTGTGTAGTTGGACAGTAGGGACAGAGAGGGCCTTGGAATATGGGACAAAATGATACTGAGTGCAAGATTCATACTCTTCCTATTGAAATGGCACTTGCACCATAGCCAGGTGGCAGCATTGCCAAAGAAAAGATGGATATTTAGTTAGATGTGAATTTCAGAAAACAATGAATAATTTTTATTGTAACTATATGCTCCAAATATTGCAATTTTTTTTTTTGGTTATCTGAAATTCTAATTAAACAGGGTGTCTCATGTTTTTATTGACAACAGTACTCAGTGGAGGTGAGGTGAGGACAAGAAGGGCTGCAACTCTTCACCCTACTTCACCGTGGAGGCACAGGGAGGAGATGGGATTTGCCCAAAGTTCTGCTGCTTACCCACCCTTTCATTCTACACAATGCTCTTTGGCTGAGGTGGAAACTTGAGCTGATCGTTGACTCACACTCAGAGAACTTAGCTCATATCTTCTCCCTCCATCAGAGGGTTAGCCTGGCCTTGGGGGTTCTTGAGAGGCCCTGGAAGTCTAACTCACTCAACAGTATGAAAAAAGTGGATATGAAGCATAAAAGGAGGTACGAAAGGTTCAGAGGGATGTCTGACTGCAGAATTTGGTCCCCAGTAGACTAAAGATTAGACTAAACAGCCCATTTCTATAGCCAAGGACTCAAGTTCTCAAACGGTTTTATCTGTGAATTTGCCCAAGGTCAACAGCATACAGGAGTTAGAACTAGGACTAGACCTTGAGTCTCTTGATAGCAGAGCCTCAAGGCTCTACTTGCTGCTCTGGGATCCGGAAAAGGGGGTTTAGATCAAGAGCAAGGGCGGGAACAGAAGGGCCAGTGTGACCATAGTGGGCAGAAAGGCCCCAGAGTTTGGGCCAACCTCTGCTGCCACCTAGTGGGAACCTAAAGCCAGCGCCTCCTAGAGAAATTGAACAAGGAAGGCAGAAGCATTTGTCCCCTTCTTGTCCCTTCTTCCACCTGCCTAGTTCTCAACAAGGATCTATGCTTTCACTCATTTGTATGACCTTGACAAATCTTTTGCCTCTTTGGTTCTCAGCTTTCTCTAGTAGGATAAGAACAGCAGGCCTCTTTTTTCTAAAACACAAGCCAGGCCAGGTCTGTCTCCTAAACCCCTGGCCTTCAGGTTGAAACCTGACGTGTCCTGCAGTACCTGAGCCTGGGTGACCTCACCAGCCACCCACTTCTCTACTCCATCCATGCCCTGCAGGTCATTTCCTTGACCATCAGACCCTCTCAGGGCCTTCTTTTACCTAAAACACTCTTCCTCCTCCTTCTTCTGGCTTGTTCTTACCCATCCTTCAAGTGTCTGGCTAAATAAATCATCTCCTCATGAGGTCTGTTCCCTGATAGCACCTACCCAGGGTAGTCAGTATACTTTAGTACCCGCCCCCACCTTCCTCAAGGACTGATTGATGTCTCAGAGGATTTGACCAATTGGCTGTATCTCAGAGGATAAAGCCAAGAGGCCATGCTCCTAACTGGCCCACCTCTTCTATGGAAGGATTAGAATTGAGGAAGAGGTCAAATGGTGGTCCATTTAGGCCAGCGGGCTGTGGGATACTGTGAGGAGCCACTGTGGGGAATGTGACCTGATTTCCCATCCCACAGTATAAACATCAGTCACCTCTTCCAGTACTTTATTTACAGGTGAATCAGATTCTGTCCATACCAGAACTAAACACTAGAATTCTGATGTGAGCAACAAGCATAATTTAAAAAAAATTAGCCACAGCTTAAAAAGTAAAAGAAACAGGTGAGCGGGCCTCCCTGGTGGCACAAAGGGTTAAGCCTCAAACTTATGAAGCTACCAGCAGCCACTGCAGCATGAGTTCAATCCCTGGCCAGGGAGCTGACCCACATGGTGTAGCAGACCTCTCTTGTCTCACCCGTTGCTCCCCTCAGCAGTGTATTTCAGTCGATCCGCCTGTTCTGCTCCCCACTCTGTCTCTGGTGAATCCTCTTACCTCCTACACCTCTGGCCTGCACCCCAGCTCTTACATGCATAAATAAATAAATCTTTAAAAAAAGAAACAGGTGAGATTAATTTTAATAATACACTTTCTATGATCTATATGTAAAATGTTAGTTCAACACAATGAATATTTTGAAACTTTTTTTCCAAATATTTATTTATTTATGCATACAAGAACTGGGATATAGGCAGAGGTGTGGAGAATGAGAGGATTCACCAGAGACAGAGTGGGAAGCAAAACAGGCAAATTTACCAAAATATATTGCTGAGGGGAGCATCGGGTGAGACAAGAGAGGTCTGCTGTGCTGCTTGGGAAGCTCCCTGGCCGGGTATCGAACTCATGCTGCAGTGGCCACAGATAGCTTCATAGTGCTGAGACTTAACCCCTTGTGCCACCAGGGAAGCCCCCTATTTTGAAACTATATGAGCTATCTTAATGAGCTATCTTATATCCTTTTTCATTCTTAGTTCTTGAAATCTGGTGCGTATTTTATATTACTGTGTACTCAATTCAGTTATCACATTTCAAACACTCAATAGCCACGTGAAGTTAAAGCCCACTGTATTTGGACATGCAGCTCTATATCTCATTCACTACACTACTCATTCACTACTATATATCCTACTACACAGCAGACCACTGTGTACTGGCTTCATGGGTATGTACATATGTAAAAACTCATATAGCCGAAACATAGATTTTGACCTTTTTTGTCCGCAAATTATATCTAGTCTTGGGCGGGGGGGAGGGTAGAGTAATTCCTAGGTTTCTAGCAATTCCTAAAACAAAGGGTGAACAAATTCCAGGGGTGGGAGAGGCTAAGGGTGAACAGATAGGGTGCAGGGTGGGGGGAAGATCTTTGTCCCTTACTGTCTTCCTTGCCTGCAGACCCTGGAAAGGCTGCCTATCACTAGTTTTGCAGGTGACCCAGGAGCTATGCAGACCTCAACTGCCCTCTGGTGGCAAGATAGCAGATGTCAGGCAACCCTTGACATTAGTGCCTGTGCCTTCTCCCTAACATCTGAAAGGGGGTCACCATGCTGGTTCAAGCTTCTCTCCTGGACCCCAGTCGTAGGCTCTGACCCTTTATGCTGTTCTGCCCATGGGCGATCCTTCTGTCTAGGACTGCAGAATTAGCCAGAAGTAAGTCACTGAATTTTAATTTCAAATAATAAATAATGTTTACTATAGGTATGCCCCATTCACTGCTTATGGGAAATTCAGATCTAACTAGGCATCCTGTATTTCACTTGACAAAGTGACTTCTGCTTTTTTAAGATTTTATTTATTTATGCATACAAGAACTGGGGTGTAGGCCAGAGGTGTGGGGTGGTGAGAGGATTCACCAGAGACAGAGTGGGGAGCAGAACAGGCGGATTGACTGAAGTACACTGCTGAGGGGAGCAATGGGCGAGACCAGAGAGGTCTGCACCATGTGGGTCAGCTCCCTGGCCAGGGATCATAGTGCTGAGACTTAACCCCTTGCACCACCAGGGAGGCCCCTGACAAACTGACTTCTAATTCGCCCTCCTGGACATGGAAGCACTGGGTCCAGCTCTTCTTCCTTGCTGTGTGATACTGACCACATTTCTTCACCTCTCTGAGTTCCATTTTCTCCTCTGTAAAATGGCCAATAATCCTTTTCTCAATGACCTTTTTAGAGGATTCACCAAGAAAAACATAAGAAAAGGACCCCATAATTCCTAGAGCAGTAAACTAAGCAAATATTTTCCCCTTCCTCCCTGTGTTCCCAAAGGTGCAGAGGGAGATGGGCTGTCTAATGAGAAACCTGTCTCTCTTCCCAAAATCCACAGGGATTGGACCCCATGATTTCTCACTGCCTTCAAAGTTTTTCTCTCTTTTATTAGTTTTTCTCTTCCTTGGTTTCCTAGACTTGTCCATACATTACCTATGCTGGGAATATCCCAGAATCCTCTGGGAAGAGCCTAAGTCCCAGGCATGGGGTCCTCCTGACCTGGCTCTAAGAAGATTCCAGAATATGGCCCTGAGACACCCATCCCCTCTAGTAGCCACTTCCCTAAATAAAAAATACTACCCAGACCCAAACCTGGGAGGTCAGGCTGACTCACTCTGCCCAGGACCCAGCAGGGCCACCATGTGGGCCAAGTCCTGGACCACAGAAGGAGACAGAAAAAATAGACCTTGAGCTGTCCTGGGGCAGGAGACTGGATGGCAGGCTGCAGAGGGCTTCATCCTCACCTTAGAACCTGCATGCAGAGAATGAGAGGAGCCTGAGACCCAGGGATTAGGGGACATGGTGGAAGGCACACAGCAGGGAATTTGCCCTGGGCTGGGTAACCTATGAGGCCATGCTCCTAACTGGCCACCTCCTCTGTGGATGGCTTGGAATTGAGGGAGATTAGAGGGCATGTTCTCTGGCTTATTCTTTCTTCTGTCTGCTCACTTGGTCTTCTCTGAGCCTCTTGTAACCCCTTAAGGGAGGCTGACGCAAGCTTGGGTGGGACTGGAGATGGGTGAAGCCCTGGGAATCCTCTCCCCCATGCCAGTCTGAGGAGACTGGAAGAAATGTGATGCTACCTCCTCACCACCTACCAGGGCTGGGCTGGGAGATCCTGAAATCCTCTCTCCCAGAGAGAGAATGAGAACAGATGAAAAAACTGAGACCCAATGAAGGGTGGTAGCTAATAGCTCAAATAGGCCAGAAAGTCTCCCAGAACGTTTTGCCTCTCCTTACCTGGCAGGTAAACACCTGAGGCCTCAGGTCCGTAGTCACATCCTTCTTCCACCCAATAACTAGCCCTTTCTGACTACCCACCTTCCTGGTGTCCCAAACGCTGGTTCAGATCCTATTCCCTCTTAAGGTCTCCAGTGGCCTCCTACTTGTCTTGTGGCCCTAACCATCCCTTCCATTTGCTCTCTAAAGCAGATCTGAATACCTCTAAATGGACTTCCACTCCCCTATGATCCCGGACCATTCTTTCTTTTCCATGCCCAACCTTCCCTCCATCTCTACACAGGACCACCTCTGTGGTCCAGACATCACTTCCAAAGGAGTAAGTTTTGTGGGCAAATTCTAGTCTTGAGCCTGATTCTTACCTTAAATGTGACTCTTAACTTTTCTGCTCCTCACCTGCCATAAGACTTATTTCACAATACAGGGAGGGAGATTAAATTTCACAAAGTCCTTAGCAAGGTGTACGGCCCACTAATAAACAGTTAATAAATATTAACTCAGTTATTTGTATTAAGATTAAAGCATTAAAGGGAGGAGAGGGGGAGGAGGAAGAAAAAGGTTAGGGCCGTTAAAATGAGAGCACTTGAGAAATTCAGAGCATGTAGAGAAAGAAATCAGAACATTTCTACATGTTTTATTCTTTGCTATTGGAATGAATATATTTTTTATTCAGAACAATTTTTGTAGGCATAAAATAATAATAAAACGCATGCTGGGTTCTAGTAGAATAAGTGCAAACACAACCAGCAGGGCAGGTGGAGTCTGTAATTCCCTCTGTGTGCTGAGCAGAGAATATATAATTGGATATACTTTCAAAGTTGAAATGCTTCTAAGTTTGGTAGTTCCAATTCTGTTATTTCTTGGGAACGTTTTTAATAACAAGAAAAAATAAACAGTACCGATTCCCTAACATGAAATTTTCGGAAATATTGTTATTGCTTTCCAGAAGAGACCATGAGAATGACCTCATTTCTGACAAAGGAAAACTGGAACTCTCCTCTAGTCTGTCTTGTGAATCAAACCAAAGAGTGAAGGGGAATAGACTCAGGAAGTTTGTCTTAACCGAAGCTAATAGCTTCAGTACCTTTTATGATGGTCTTTGTGACTTTTTCTTTTTCTTTTTTTAAAGATTTACTTATTTATGAATACAAGAGCTGGGGTGTAGGCCAGAGGTGCAGGGGATGAAAGGATTCACCAGAGACAGAGTGGGGAGCAGAACAGGTAGATCGACCGAAGCACACTGCTGAGGGGAGCAGGGGGCGAGGCAGGAGAGGTCCGCTGCGCCATGTGGGAATCTCCCTGGCCAGGGATTGAACTCGTGCTACAGTGGCTGCTGATAGCTTCATAGTACTGAGACAACCCCTTGCACCACCAGGGAGGCCCCCTTTGTGACTTTTTCAAAGCAGGCATTTCTAAACTATTTCGAGAGCTTACCCAGTGCAAAACCTGTTCCATATCATCACAACCACTCTTCTGAGGTAGGAATAAATCTCTCCATTTTTTAGCAAATGAGGAAACAAGATGGGAACTACTTACTAGAATCACTAACCAGTGTACTGGAAGTTTTCACTGCCCTCTGATCAAAAACCACCAGGAACTCACTGTCGGTTGAACAAACCTGATCTATTGCTTGATATAGCAAAGCAGGGCTTTGGGGGTGGAATGATCTGGGGGAGGAGGCATGAACCATGAAGAGCAATGGGTTTATCTCAGTAACAGAGTTTTATAAAGGGCATTTAGCATTTGGGCTTGTATTAAGTGATTTGGAGGAGGAGTCAAAGAAGCAGGACTTTGATTTGGATCAGATGCTCTGACTGGGTATCTTAATAACTTTTATGGAGAAGAGAGAAAACTAGGTTGAAACCTGCCACTGATAAAGAAGCAGCAATCTCTTTTTGAACCAGGATAAGGAAATAGTTGGTCTTTTTGGTGGTTTGGACATAGTTCCTGTTTTGTCTGTTTCAGGCGTGATTGCAGAGGGATCTTATTGTCTTGCTCTGTCAGGGTCACAGAGCCGCCTTGTCTGATGTTAATGTTCTGGGAAATGTCTGTGTTCAACAGAACACCAAGTCCCACCTGGTAGTGTCAGACCAGCTCCTGGGTATCAGGGACTACCTTTCTTTTGCTCAGAACTTGGACTCAAAAACCAGATTTGTATAACTGGAAACATTCCCTGCTACTCCTGTCCACAGGGACCTGAGAAGGTTGGCAGATGAGGAATTTCATCAATGAGTTTATATTTCATCCCCTAACTTCACCCCCTCCTCAGACCCAAACCCCAACCTAGGACCTGGGATAACTGTAGGTAATTAATAATAAATATTTGTTGAATTAATGAAACAATGAAGACAGGGGACAAAAACAACTGCCTGGCTGCAAATTGCAGTTCCAATCCCTATCAGTATGTGATTTGAAAACTTTAAGAAACTCTTTTTTTTAATGTTTTTTTTGTTTTTGTTTTTTTTTTATACTTACAAGCTGGGGTACAGGCCAGAGGCATGGGGCGGCGAGAGGGTTCACCAGAGACGGAGTGGGGAGCAGAACAGGCAGATCAGAAATACACTGCTGAGGGGAGCAGCGGGCAAAGCAGGAGGGGTCTGCCGCGCCATGTGGGATTCTCCCCGGCCGGGCGTCGAACTCGCGTCGCCGCTGCCGACCGCTCCACAGAGCAGCACTTAACCACTGCGCCACCGGGGAGGCCCAAGAAACTCTTAATTGAAAGATATAATTGTGTACACTTTTTAAAGTTTTCTTATACCCATTTGTGAAATGAAGACAGTCATAAAACCTCTCCCAGGGCTGCAGTGAGGATCATGTAACCTATTATGTGGAGAGTGCTTAGTTAAGATTAGATGTTAGTTATTATTTTTAAGATGAATAGTCCATTAATTGTGTGACTAGTTTTTTATTGAAGTAACATTGCTTTATAATATGTTAAGTTTCAGGTATGTATCATTTAAAATAAATATATGATCTAGTCATCTATTTTTGGGCATCTGGGCTATTTCCATATCTTAGCTATTGTAAACAATGCTGCAATAAACATAGGGGTGCATGTATCCTTTTGGATTAATGTTTTTGTGCCTTTTGGGTAGATTCCCGGAAGTGGTATTGCTGGGTTGTATGGAAGTTCCATTTTTAGCAATTTGAACAACCGCCATACAGCTTTCCATAGTGGTTGGACCAGTTTGCATTCCCACCAGCAGTGCAGGAGAGTTCCTTATTCACCACATCCTCACCAACATTTGTTGTTGCCTGCCTTTTTAATGTGTGCCATTCTCACATAAGGTGGTATCTCATTGTGGTTTTGATTTGCATTTCCCTGATTATGCACAATGCAATACTATTCAGCAATTAAAAAAGATAAACTCATGCAGTAACATGGATGGAGCTAGAAGGGATCATGCTCAGCGAAATAAGCCAGAAGGAAAAAGAAAAATATTGAATGGTTTCATTTATCGGAGGAATATAGGGGAACCAAATAAGAGATCAGGAGGTGAAAATAACAACAACAACAAAACAGAAACAAAAACTAGCAGGCAACCATAAATGAGAGACATTCAACGAGGGAGGGGGAGGATAAAGGTTCAAAACAGGGATGGGGGGTGAGGGGAAGAGCACAAGGGACTATGGTGACGGTTCACGGGTGAATTGGTGGTGGGTAACCCATGGGGAATACACAATAATGTAAAAGATATAAATAAATAAATAAAATAAATATACGTATATACTTCATTATGTTCACTAGTAAAAGTGCAATCCTTTCCTTACCAGACATCCAATTAAGTGATTTACTCACCCTTCTTCCCCCTTTCCTTTAGGTCTTATCACCCAAAAGATTTTTGTTTTATTTAATTCATCCATTTGTTTTTTTCTATAAATCACATATGAGTGAAATTACATGGTGTTTGTTTTTCTCCATCTGACTTTTTTCACTAAATGTAATATCTCTAGTTTCATCCAAGTTGTTGCAAATGGCAGGATTTCATCTTTTCATTGTAAGCTGAGTAGTATTCCTTTGCGTGTATTGTGTATATACACATCGTTTTTTTATCCAATTGTCTGTTGATGGGCACTTAGGTTGTTTCCAGTTCTTGTTTTCTGTATGTGATTACTTGTTTAATATCTTTCCCACAAGACATAAAAGGAATGATCTTATTTTGTCTCTAACTACAACACTAGTATATAGCATATAAATAAATGTTTGATAGATAAATAAGTACATTACCTAGAACACAGGCATTCCACCCATTTTGGGGTAAATTTTAATTTTTATGTCATTTCAAATCTAAAGTAAATTTGCAAAAATTATGTAAGGAACTCCCATATCCCTTTACCTAGATTCACCAATTGTTTCCATTTTGTCTCATTTGCTCAATCATTCTCTATTTTTTCTACCACCATCCCTTGTATCCTCTCCCCCCCACACCTCCTTCTTAATCTCAGAGCTTTCAGGATGTTTATTGATGTCCACTGATTTTTTAACGTGTTTTACATAATCAATTGTGGGCCATATAAATGTTCAGTATGGTTTTTTAAAAAGATTTATTTATTTATGCATACAAGAGCTGAGGTGTAGACCAGAGAGAGGTGTGGGAGGGTGAGAGGATTCACCAGAAACAGAGTGGGGAGAAGAACAGGAGGACTGACTGAAATACACTGCTGAGGGGAGCAGCGGGTGAGACAGGAGAGGTCTGCTATGCCATGTGGGAAGCTCCCTGGCCGGGGATCAAACTCGTGCTGCAGTGACTGTGGTGCTTCATAGGCTGAGACTCAATCTCTTGTGCCACCAGGGAGACACTGTTCAGTATGTTTTTATCCTTCTGACTTAACTTTGCTACATATAATTGTCTCAAGTTCCCTCCATTTTGTTGGAAATGACTGTATTTCATTTGTCTTGTGGTATATAGTACTCCTGTTACAGGGCAGCCCCGATATAAAATGGGGTGCCTGACTGTGGGTCCTCACCCATGCGTTTAAAAGGGACTTATAATAAAACTCAACTACAGGGACACACAATAAAATTAATAAAGATTTTATTTACAAAAGGAAGGGAAAAAGAAAGAGAAATAAATTGGTGAATGGTCCTACCAGTTCCACTGAGCTGGAAGCCCAATGGCACACTAAAACCTGGCGAACAGCCAAGAGAACCCCCAAAGCCCAAATGTCTGGTTATAGACTATACCTGGCTGCTTAACTCTACCCTCAGTTCCCAGCACTCCTCTCTTTGGTGATGATTACATTGTGAGATTTGTAGTCCTTGGTGTCTTGGATCTCTTTGGTCTGAGGTGGGGGTGGGGGTCTGTAAAAACCTATCTGTGGAGTTTGTTCAGGCCGCCCTTTCTCCCCCAACAATTTCACCAGAGCTCCTCTTTCATCAGCACACAGAATGTGTCCCAGGCAAGTTTCTCCATGACACAGACATTAGTTACATGCAAAAGGGTAGGTTTATTTTAAAAGGGAGAGAAGAATAAAGGACACTTGCATAGACACAAAGGGCTGCCCCAAAAGAGAGAGATCTGCTGAAAGAGAGGCCTGCATGGTCACAGGCAGAGCTGCCTTTGCTGAGGGAGGTCTGTGAGGGAGGTCAGTGAAGAGAAGCCCAGGCATGGGACAGCTCACGGACAGGCAGGAGGGCTGCTGTCCCCATGCCAGTGCAGAGATTGCATTGATACAGTCTTCTTCTCTTTGGGAGGGGCTCATTATTTTGTGGAGTGGTTTGTCTGTTGTTGACTTTGAAAAACTACGTAGAATTTGAAAGTGGCCAGAGATTCTGCAATGGCCTTCAATCTCCATGTCTTCACCTTCAGGTCTAAGCTCCTGACACAGCCTACAGCGGTCTGATACCTGCTTGGGTCTTGTGCTTTGTGATCTAGGCATCGGTGCCTAAGGATCTTAGTTGCTATAGCTGGATTAATGGCTACTTAACCCCTTCTACTCCCACCTCCCACCCTTGGCATTGTGTGAGCCAGGTTTCTGATCTTGTGGCGCCTCCTTTCCTGTTTTTCTATCCTTATCCTCCATCGTGGGGGCAGAAATCTCTAACTCCAGAATCCCTTAAGATCTGAAAAAGCCAAAATCCTAAACACTGAATGCTCGAAAATTCAATCCTGAGGGCTGCTCCTGCAGTCCCTTATATTTTTTTTTTCAAAGACTTATTTATTTACTAAGGTCACCATCTGTGGGCCTGGCGTAAGGGGTTAAGTCTCAGCACTATGAAGCCATCTGCAGCCACTGCAGCACGAGTTCCATCCTGGGCCAGGGAGCTAATCCACATGGCTCAGCAGACCTCTCCTGTCTCTCCCACTGCTCCCCTCAGCAGTTTCAGTCCTTCTGCCTGTTCTGCTCCCCACTCTGTCTCTGGTGAATCCTCTCACTCCCTGCACCTCTGGTCTACACCCCAGCTTGTATACACAAATCTTTAAAAAAAAAAAATTAAACCTCTGTAAAATTACTTTTTTCCCTTTGTAATCAATAAGTAATTTATGGGAGATACTTTCATGGTGTGAACATCCTGTTCCTTTAGTTTCATCATTCATTATCACTTTTCTAGCTCCAGAATGTTTATTAGTTGGCATTCTATTAAAATCATTTTTGTCATTGTGTCAGTAAAAATTCATGCGTTACCATTTCAATGGTATACTCTGTTACACATCACTATATATTTTGAAGCTCAGTTTGGGGTCTTCTGTGTCCCTTCATGTATTCCCATCAGTCTTAGTACCATCATCCTTACATTCTGGTGCAACAAGAAGTTTCAAGGTCCTTTGTGGTCTTTTCCTTTCCCCTAGCTAGGCTCTTTGAAAAGCTGCCAAATAGTCACTACGCTCTTTCTTGTCCGCCAGCGGAACCTTAGAGCCCCTTTCCTGTGTCGGACAACAGTGCAGAGGACCAACTTCTTCCGGTTGTGGCCGGAAGTCAGTTGGAGAGGGGCGGTTCTGTGTCAGGTGATCGGAGTTTGCGTAGGAGGGATCCGAGGTCTGGCCAGACTGACAGACCCAGTCGACAAACTGGCTGATCGGTCGACGGCCGGGTAGTGAGGGGATCCTTCGGAGGAGTTTGCTGAGCTCAGGTAGGTTCTTGAGGGGCTTGCACGGCAGTTACCGACCGTCATGGTTAGGGACGGGGGCGGGGAACCGGATTCTGCCGTCACCCCCACCAACGGGGAGCTACCTGAGCCCAGGGGCGCAGAGACAACGAACCTCGCACTGCTCTGGGCCTTGTGTCCCAGAGGAAAGGTTGGATTGGCGCCTTGTTCTTTTGTTCTGCGATTAAAAATGGGTGAAGAGACCACGAGAAGGAATAAGGGCTCCTACAAACTATCGTTTCCAGGCAGGTACTCACCCTAACTCTTTCTGTCCCTCTCTTGAGGTCGTCTCTTTTATCTGGGGGTGCTTTTAATGAGTTTGCCCCGAGTGTAGAGCCCGAAGCCCGGAAGCGTCGTGAACAGAGTTGAGCATGGTCGTAAGACCTGGGTTCGAGATTTCGCCGCCAACAGCGGGTTGTGCGTTTTGTGCTTTCCTGGTGCAGAGCTTCGGTTTTCTCTTTTGTGTAACAGGACAGTGTTTCTTAAATACCATCTACTTTTATGCTGGTAGGCATGTTTTGCTATGCGGCGCTCAAGTAAGACCTCTGATTTATACTCTGTATAGAAACCTGGGAAACTGCTATTTGAACGTACGCCCAGGGACTCCTATATACGCTGGCATTTGAAGCCCACTGCTCCTAAGTGCTTTCCTGCTGTGAATACTAGATTATCCATTCTTTGCCTCGAGGCAACGGGCCCCTTTTCAGGTTCTTTGAAAGAATGGGGATGTTTAGCCCAAAAAGGAGCACTGGAAAGAAAATTTCTTTACAAACTGAAAATTTTTTTATGTTCAAGAGGGTTTTTACTTCGTCTTTGGGACTGAAAGAGGTAGATCTAGGACGATTAGGGAGATACTTAAAGGGAAGACAAGATTTTTCTTCATAGGAGAATTTAAGGCAGGCAGGAGGTGACCAGCAGTAGACTGGATTGTCTCTAAGGGTAGCGAACTCCATGTGGAAGGACGTATACAGGTATATTAGATGGTCCTTTCCAACTTGAAAGTGCCTGATTCTTAGTCAGACACTTGGAATCTTTCTGGTGCTGACTCTACCCTCAGAGTAATCATGAATTCTTTCTACTGCCCTCTTTTCTTGACACTTCCATCCTTCCAGGTTTTACCTAAAAAACTAGTGGAACTGAATTTAGGTAATCTCACCCTGGTTGTCTTCCTGTGCACCATCCTTCTTTTCTAGGACTTTGGAATGGCCCATCAAATAAGAGATCCTTAAATGTTTGCTGCAGGTTCTCCACCCATGTTAGTTTGTGTAGCTCATTTTCTTAGATATTTTCAAGAAATGTATCTTCAGATTTTATGTTTGTTGGGGAGAAGCCACTGAAATCTGGATCACAGAACTGAGGCATCTTAGTCTAAAGGGCCCCTTAGTCAAAAGGTGTATTCAGAACAACCCTTCCTCCCTGGAACATAAATCTCTTTTTAATCCTCTTTCCAGTAGTTTGTTTGTTGTATAAATGTCAAGTCTGAGAAGAGTATTTTTGCTGTTGGCTAACTTTCCATCCAGCATTTAAAACCAGTACTTTCCTTTATGAACTTGCCAGTTCATCCTCACTTTTACATTAATCTGCAGATAATGTTTCTAGCACATCTTTAGTTTTCTAACTAAACATCAAAGGTCGGGGCCTCCCTGGTGGCGCAGTGGTTAAGCGCTGCACTGTGGCTCTGTTGACAGCAGCGACGAGTTCGCAGCCCAGCCAGGGAGATTCCCACATGGCATGGCAGACCCCTCCTGCCTTGCCCGCTGCTCCCCTCAGCAGTGTATTTCTGTCCATCTGCCTGTTCTGCTCCCCATTCTGTCTCTGGTGAACCCTCTTGCCGCCCCACACCTTTGACCTGTACCCCAGCTTGTATGCATAAATAAATAAATCTTAAAAAAAATTTAAAAATAATCAAAGCTCTTAATTTTGTGATTTACAAAAATCCAGGTAAATCGCTTCTTTCAAAACCTGTTAGAATGCTTACATTCTATGTAGCAGATTCCATATTATGACCCAAGTCTGCTGACATGCCTATGGCCCCCTCAAAAAACCCAAAAGGCCCCTGGGGTTGAGCCAACACTTCCTGCCTGTATTTTCCTGCCTGTGTTTATCTACTTGTTTGTTTTTACTAAAAAAAAAAAAAAAGTTGTGAAATGCTACTTCAGATATCCAGATGTTAGGTAAATGATTTTCATTTGGTGGTATCTTTAAACCTTTTAGTCTGAAATTTTCCTTTACAAAAAAACCTTAATCAGGGCCTCCCTGGTGTCCTAGGGGTTAAGTCTTAGCTATCACCGCTAAGGTCTGAGTTCAATCCCTGGCCAGGGAGCCAGCCCACATATGGTGCTGCAGACCTCTCCTGTCTTGTCAGCTGCTCCCCTCAGCAGTGTATTTCAGTCAGTCCACCTGCTCTGCTCCCCACTCTGTCTCTGGTGAATCCTCTCTCTCATATGCACCCCACCTCTGGTCTATACCCCAATTCTTCTATGCATAAGTAAGTAAATAAATCTTTCTTTTAAAAAAACTACATAAATCAGCTTTTCTATAGTGTGTTCTGCAGCCCACTTGTATGAAGAGATACCTTTAATAAGAAGTATTCTATGGTAAAAATAGATTGGGGAAAGCGACATATTCTTATCCCTTCTTGGGTTTATTAACACGTTAAGGGTGCTGAGATGTCATGCAATAAGAAAATATGCCTGACCTTGTTTTTGGGTTGTTTTTTTTTAAAGATTTATTTATTTATACATACAAGAACTGGGATGTAGGCCAGAGGTGTAGGGTGGTGAGAGGATTCACCAGAGACAGAGTGGGGAGCAGAACAGACGGATCTACTGAAGTACACTGCTGCGGGGAACAGCGGGTGAGACAGTAGAGGTCTGCTGCGCCATGTGAGAAGTTCCATGGCCCAGAATCAAACTCATGGATAGCTTCATAGTGCTGAGACTTAACTTAGTGTTGAGCCACCATGGAAGCCCCTGACCTTGTTTTTAAGTCCTGTGTAGCTGAATTCAATTGATGTTAAGGGTTTGTTTGTTTGTTTTCTTTCCAATTGGCACATTGGCAAATTCTGACCTGGAACAGGAGTCTGCAGCAAGTGTCTTGTGGGCCAGATCTCACCTCAGTGCCTGTTTTTGCTTGACTTGTGCGCTAGAAATGGTTTTTATATTTTTAAATGGGAAATAAATCAAAGAAAGATTATCATTTTGTGATTCGTGGAAATTACAGGAAAATCAGTTTTAAGTGTCCATAAGTTAGATTTTATTTTGGAACACAGCCTCAGCTATTTATTGTTTTGGGCAACAGAGCTAGGTAATTGCCCCAAAGACCCTATCAGTCACAGAGTCTAAAGTTCACTCTATGTATGGAGCACTTTGCAAAAAAAAAAAAAAGACCATCACCTGCATCACGTACATTTTTTACACTTCTTATTTTTCATTTTTACTTGTTTATTAAGGTAGCATTGCATCACAGCATAAGTTTCAGATTGCATCATTAAAAATGAACTTGTGTATAAACTACATTAAGTTCACCACTAACTTAAACTTTATTTTCATGAATGACTTTATGAGCAGAATCAGAAGGCAGTTTCTTGATGGCATTTACAATTGTGGTTCCTATATATTGTTTCTTTTATAGGTTTTGGATACTTATAAAAATTCAGTGAAAAAAAATCTGTCCTCAAAGTCCTGTTTTGAAAGTTTCTAAATTTCTAGTTTTTTGAGAGATCTCTGTTACTGAGAAATACACATTTTGTAATTCTCTTTTTCTTTATTTTTTTTATAGAGTTGTTACCTCTTTTTTCCTAAAGTTTTACTGATTTGCCATTTATTTACTATATGATTTTGGGATTGCATTGTCACACCTTTATGTGTGTACATGCTTCACGCACCGTCCACAAAGTGTCAGTGCCAGTCTTTAGTCACCTTTTCTGCCCTACTTTCTCCTCCCTCCTCTCCGACCCCCTCTGGTATCCGTTATATTTTTCACAGTCTAAGAATAATTTTTGTTGTGGTTTGCCTGTTGTTTTCTTTGCTTTTTTTTTAAATATTCCCCAAATGAAGTGAACCTTCTGGAAAGACACTATTTCTTCTTTTTTAATAGCTAAGTAATACTCCATTGGGTATGTATTCCATAATTTCTTTACCTGATCTAATGGTAGGCACCTAGGTTGTTTCTATGACTTGGCTGTTGTGAATAATGCTATGAACACAGGGAGCATAGATCCTTTTGTATTAGTGTTTTCATCTTCTTTGGATAAATACCTAGCAGTGGTATGGCTGGATGATTTGGTTTGTTGTGGTTGTTTTTTTTTTGTGTGTGTGCAAGGTGGGGAGGAACCCCTGTATGGTTTTCCAGAGACTGCATCAAGTTATACTCCAGCAACACTGCGTGAGCGTTCCTTTTTCTCCATATCCCCATCAACATTCATTGTTTGTAATTCTGTCTTTCGGTGAATCTTTTGTAAAGCTTCAGCTTCTCCTTTGAAAACCTTTTTGTTTTGAAATAATTTTGACATAATAATTTTACAAAAAAATACACAAACTTCCTGTATACCTTCCCCCAACTTCCCTGATGTTAGCATTTTATATAACCATATTAAAATGGGCTAAACAAGAAATTTAACACTAACAAAATACTACTAACCAGTCTGTAGACTATTCAGCATTTTCCATTTGCCCCACTGAGGTCCTTTTTCTGTTCCAGGATCCAGCCCAGTTTCCTTCATCACATGTGGTTGTCAATTGTCAGTCTCAAGCTAGGACAGTTCCTCAGTCTTTTTTGTCTTTCATGACTGTGCACTTCTGAAGAGGCTTGGCCAATATTTTTGCAATGTTTCTTAGCATTTTATTTGAGCTATAATTCACATGTCATAAAATCCACCATTATAAAGTATACAGTTCAGTGATTTTTTTTCAAGATTTATTTATTTGTGTATACAAAAACTGGGGTATAGGCCAGAGGTGCAGGGGGTATGAGAGAATTCACCAGAGACAGAGTGGGGAACAGAACAGGCTGACCTGCTGAAATACATTGCTGAGGGGAGCAGCGGGCGAGACAGGAGAGGTCTGCTGCGCCATGTAGGTTAGCTTCCTGGCAGAGGGTTGAACTCATGCAGCGGTGGCTGGGGATACCTTGATAGCACTGAGACAACCCCTGCGCCTCCAGGGAGGCGCAGTGATTTTTTTAAGTATATTTCCAAGTTGTACAGCCATCGCTACTATTTTAATTTTAGAACTTTGTTATCACCCCCAAAAGAAACGCTGTACACATTAGCAGTCACTATCTCCCTTCTTCCAGCCCCCTGGCAACCGCTAATCTGGACTCCTGTGATCTTTTGTGTTCTTTCATTAAGGATGATATTCTTTTTTTTTTTTTTTTTTTTGTTCAAGCTGGGGTACAGGCCAGAGGCGGGGGGCGGCGGGAGGGCTCACCAAAGACAGAGTGGGGAGCAGAACGGGTAGATCAGAAATACACTGCTGAGGGGAGCAGCGGGCGAGGAAGGAGAGATCGGCCGCACCATGTGGGATTCTCCCTGGCTGGGCGTCGAACCCGCATCAGGCGTTGCCGACAGCTCCACAGCGC
Source organism: Scalopus aquaticus (assembly GCA_004024925.1). NCBI lineage: Eukaryota > Metazoa > Chordata > Mammalia > Eulipotyphla > Talpidae > Scalopus > Scalopus aquaticus. The sequence goes on along the minus strand of PVIJ01002245.1, from coordinate 144,624 downwards.
AGTGCTCAACCACTGCACCACCAGGGAGGCCCAAGGATGATATTCTTAAGGTTCCTTCATAGTGTAGCATGTATCAGTGTTTCCTTACTTTTTTATTGCTGAATAATATTCCACTGTAGGGAATTACCACATTTAGATTACCCACTTGCCAGTTGATTGACATTTAGGTTATTTCCACCTTTTTGTTATTGTGTATAATGATTCTGTGAACATTCATAAATAAATTTTTGTTTGAGCCTATTTTCATTTCTCTTGTATATGTCTGCCTAGGAGTGGAATCACTAGGTCACATGGCAACTCTGTGTTTAACATTTTGAGGTAACTAAATTGTTTTTCATAACAGCTGCATTATTTTACATTTCTCATTAGCAGACTGTGAGGATTACAATTTCTCCACATTCTTTTTTACACTTGTTGTTATTACATCCATCCTAGTGGGTAAGAAGTGACATCTTATAATTTTTATTTGCTTCTCCTTAATGACTGTTGATGTTGAACATCTTTCCATGTGTAATGTCTGTATATCTTCTTTAGAGAAGTGTCTTCAGATTCTTTGTTCATTTTGTAATTGAATTATTAGTAACCGTGTTCAGTTTTGCATGTGAATATTTAAATAATTTGCGTATTACTTGAAGCTCTTTAAAATATCTCAGAGTGAACTGAACTGCAGAGTCTGAGTTAGTGCACATAATCTCCCTTATCTGCACATAGTTGGATTTAGACATGCCAAAGCATAGAGTAAAAGTTGTTCTTTGAAACTGCTGACCATGAAGAGCTGGGGTGAGCATGCTCAGCCACAAGGTACTGCAGGCTCACCTAGGATATGATAAGACCTAGGGGACCTGCCTTTGGGAACTGCCCTGACATTTGTCTGGTCAGAGGCAGGAAGGTAGGAGTCAGTGGTGGCTTGGAATGCTGGAGACTGGCCATAGCCTTGGGCAGCTGCTCATGGTAGCAGACATAGCAGTGTACTCTTAATCTCTCTTGACCCAATAGCATTTGGCTATAGTCAGACCATCTTGGACATACCTTTTTTTTTTAAGATTTATTTTATTTATGCATACAAGAACTGGGGTATAGGCCAGAGGTGCGGGGGGCGATGAGGGGGGGTAAGAAGATTCACTAGAGACAGAGTGGGGAGCAGAACCGGCAGATTGCTGATACACTGCTGAGGGGAGCAGCAGGTGAGACAGGAGAGGTCTGCTGTGCCGTGTGTGAAGCTCCCTGGCCAGGGATTGAACTCATGCTGCAGTGGCTGCCAATAGCTTCATAGTGTTGATACTTAACCCCTTGTGCCACCAGGGAGGCCCCTCTTGGACATATCTTTTTATAAAACAGTAATTTTATTTGTGAAAGTAATGTATGCCCATTTTAGACATTTTGGGAAATCTGCCTTCCTCTCCCATCCTAGTCACCTTTAGCTTCATTATTTGAAGAGAACCTTTGTTAAAGTTGCTTTATTTACTTCTGTTCTCTCCCACAGTACAGATCATTCACTGCTTAGTTCTGTATCTACCTTTTTCCTGTAGACGTTTATTTAAGTGCTAATGTCTCCATGTCTTTTCTGTAAGCATTACTATAATGCATTTACTTAACCATTTGCTTATTCAATAAATCAATAAACCATTAAGTCTTACTGTATAGATATAATGTATGTCTAAACTCTTAGCATGTTCTTAGTAGGTAGAAATCTAGCTTTTTTTTTTTTAAATAAGGAGCACAGATTTCAAACAGAAACTTACTGTGATAAAATATGCACAACAGGATTTACCATTTGAATCATTTTAAGTGTACAGTTCATTCGCATTAAATACACTCACAATATTGTACAGCTATTCCCCAAACTTTTTCATCACCCCAAGTAGAAACTTTGTAACCTTTAAGTGATAATTCCTCATTCTCCCCTCATCCTAGCCCCTGGTAACTTCAATCCCCTTTCTGTCTCTGAATTTGTTGTAGTTATTTCCTACAAGGGAATCATATGACCACCTTTTGTAGAAATGTAGGGTCCCTCGTCCTCATTTAAAACGTTGCAGTGATGAAATACATGTGACATAAAACAGACTATGGTAGCTGTGTTTTTTGCTGTTGTTTTTACTAATAAGCATCCCTTTATTTGCTGATACTATTACAAAAAGCGATTACAATAGCAACGAAAGAGTGTTTTCTTGAGTTGAAGTCAGAGGCGGTTACTTCTCAAAATGTTAAGTAAAACAATGTACGTCAGTGATAGTGGCATTAAGTACGTTCACATTATCCGGCAGCCACCATGCCATCCATCTCTAGAACTCTTCATTTTGGAAAACTGAACCTTTATACCTATTAACTGTTCCTTCCCTTCTCCTCCAATACTTGGCTGTTGTTGAGTATTTGATAGTCTCCTTCCTAATGGGCGTGAGATGATATTTCATAGTTTTGGGTTTTTTTTTTTTAAGATTTATTTATTTATACATGCAAGCTGGGGTACAGGCCAGGGGCGTGGGGCGGCGAGAGGGTTCACCAGAGACGGAGTGGGTAGCAGAACAGGCAGATCAGAAATACACTGCTGAGGGGAGCAGCGGGCGAGGCAGGAGAGGTCTGCCGCATGTGGGATTCTCCCCGGCCGGGCGTCAAACTCACGCTGCCGACAGCTCCACAGCACAGCGCTCAACCGCTGCGCCACCAGGGAGGCCCAGTATTTCATAGTTTTGATTTGCATTTTACTGATAGTGATGTTGAACATTTTTTCATGTTATTGGACATTTGTACATCATCTTTGAAGAAATGTCTATTTGGATCTTTCACCCATTTTTGAATTAGATTGTTTCTTTATTGTTGATTTTTAGGAGTTCTCTATTTTGCTGGATCTTTCATTACATATATAACTTTAGATGGTTTGTCCCATTGTGAATCCACTTTTTACTCTGATAGTGCCTTTCGATGCATGCAGTTTTAAAATTTTTGTGAAGTCTAATTTGTCTATTTTACATTTTGTTGCTTGTGTCTTTGGTGTCATATCCAGTAAATCATTGCCAGAAATAAGCTTATAAAGTAGGGAAGAAGCCACCAGTGGCTCCAGGCTTAAGATTCTCTGAGGTGACCCTTATTGCTGCATGACTGCCAAGAACCCTACTTCTCTACTCCCATCAACTAGGAATGACAGGGTTGTCTCTTCATTTTATTGAGCAGTGGGGGCAAAGTACCACTGAGTGGTGGTGCCTTTGCTTCCCCCAGCTGACTCTAGAACTTGCCGAAGTAAGTCAGAGGCAGCTCTTCCACATGTCATTGCAGGCCATGCCTGCTTCTGTGGAGATAGCCTGGGGACTGGCTTGCTCTTCCACCCTGGAACCAGTCACCAGGCTGACGCCCATGGTAGTCTCTGTAGCACCTCACTTTAATACTCATGTTCCTGTTGCTCCTCAGAAGCACCCTGTGGTGTAGGCATAGCAAGGTTTTTAAAGATAGCAAAGTCCAGGAAAATTATTTTTTCCTGAAACGGCCCTCTCTGCAGAGGCATTGCTCAGTGTGAGGCGCTTTTAAAAATAGCAGTTAAATTCCGCCTTGACCATGGACTCCTTTGAAGGCAGGAACCAGAACCTTGTTTGATTTATCGTTGACCTAGTTTTTGGCACTCTCAATGTTTCCCAAACTTCATTGACAATAATCAATGAATGCAGGTGACTAGGGACACAAGACTGTTTTTGTGAATGTCAATATTAGAAATCATTCAAGAAGGTGCCATTTGGTTTTATTATTTTTAACCATGGGTGGGCTGACTTATATATGCTTTCCTTTTTTTTTTTTTTTTAAATATGCTTTCCTGATGGCCCTACTTGGGAACCTCTTATTGAAAGAACAAGTGAGATTGTTTTGTCCAGCATATGCTGTATGTTACTGAACTCTTAGAAAGTTTTATCCTTCATTGGGTTAAACCTCATCAACCTTACTCATTTTCTTTCTATACTCTACTTTCAGAGTGTTATAGAGGTCTTTAGCTCAGATAAAGTCTGAATTAATGAGGATCCACTGACTATGTGAAACAAAAGCAAACTCTCATTTTGAAAACTTATCAGATAACAAAGAGGGGGGCAGAAACAAATTGGTCTTTATTTACAGATGAAGACCCTGGGGTAATGAGAGGGAAAGCTGAGCATCAGACTGGATGTGCTGGCTACAGGTTGTTCCTTTCACTGGGTTGTGCTAGGAATCCACAGCTATTGACTGTGGAGTGTAGCCAGTCTGAAGATTTTTTTCTTTAATACAGTATTTTACCAGTTACCCACTGCTCATAAATATGCATTCATTGAAAATCTACTCTATGTCAGACTCTCTGCTATGGTTCTAGGAGGTGTCTAACTTGAGTAATAATTCAGTAACTTATTCATGCTCTTTGTGAGTAGTGTTACCTCCAGTAAAGGTGGGTACCAATTTGATAAATTGATTCTTTTTCTAGTTGCAGATCCCGCATATTTTTTTCATCTGTTAAGAGTTTTGGGCAATACTTATTTTTTAAAAATTACCCAACAGTAGTTATGTAACATTTCTCATTCTGAAAAACAATCACTGAAGAATATCTTGTTCTTTCAGGATACTGACTTTCTATACTTTACTTGATTAGATCGCTTCATATTAAGTTGTACAGTTCTAAGTCTCCTGGGCATTAGATCCATCAACCCACACACATTTGTGAGGTGCTCCAGAGGTGCCTGTCCCTGTGCTGAGTAAGACACCTGGAAGATGAGTTTCAGGCTTGAGACAAAACACACGAACACATCACTGAACACATCACTAAAAACACTGGCTTAGGAGGTGGGAAGTTTTGCCTCTGACTGTCTCAGTTACCTTGGGCAAGTGACCTAACTACTCAGCCTTAAGATAACATCCCAGGGGGTGATGTTAACAATAGTATAGTAGTGTTTACCTCTAAGGCAGGCTGTAAAGATTAAATGCGATAATTCATGTTAAGGGAGTTAACAGATGTTATTCATAGTGATATTCATAATGATAATAAATATAACAGTGTCTCCTATTTTTAACGCTTTTGGGAAAATTTTTATTTTGCCTGCATCAAACTAAGTGTGTTCCATTCTGGATTTCCTCATACATAGTTCTGATGTCTCACCTCCCCTGCCTTCAAGGAATGATGTTCATTCAGAAAAAAAAGTGGTGACTCATTCGTTCAGCAGGTCAGCCAAATACCTGCTGACTGCCTAGCTCTGTGGGGAATTTAAAAAACAGTGTACCTTCAGTGTGTTCTGTGAGAGACCTCATAGTGGAGGGAAAAGCAACATTTCTTGAGCAAATAACCGTGTGCCAAGCACTTGCTGTTTAGTCTCTTTAATCTCACAACTATCCTGTGAGGATGTAATAGCCCCTTTCTCACAGATGAGTAAAACAGAGTCTCAGAGAAAATAATGAGTGAAGTCTCAAAGTAAATGGTACAGCTGAGATTTGAATCTTAAACCATCAGATTTCTCTGCCTTGCTAGTTTTTTAGGGGCAAAAGTCCCTAAGAAGTTGAGGAACATTTTAAAGCAGTGATATAAAGGATGACATAGTCTCTTGGATGACTCTTAAAATCTTGTGCTAGGGCTAGTTCAAATCCTATTTCTTGTAAAACCTGGTAAATTAAGGAAAATGGTTGAAACGTAAAAACACATATAAAAACCCTTTCAACTTAGAAATAGTGGAAGAGGGCCTCCCTGGTAGTGCAAGGTGTTAAGTCTCAGCACTGTGAAGCTATCTACAACCACTGCAGCAGGAGTTCAATCCCCGGCCACAGAGCTAACCCACATTGCACAGCAGACCTCTCCTGTCTCGCCCACTGCTCCTGAGCAGTGTATTTCAGTCTGTCCACCTGTTCTGCTCCCCACTCTGTCTCTGGTGAGTCCTCTCACCACCAATCCCACCTCTGGCCTACACCCAGTTCTTGTATACATAAATAAATAAATCTTAAAAAGAAAAAAAAGAAATAGTGGAAGAAAAGTTGACAAGCTAGGAACAGCTGTCCCTCTAGAATTCTTACTCAAATATGTTATATTTGGAAATTATTCTCTAAAACCTAGCACAGTACATGGAACATAATAGATTTCAGTAACTAATTAGTGGATGAATTTGTGAATTTAAAATATCTTTACAAGTTTGCAAAATTATACTATATTTCTCTTATGACTCACATTCTCTTTTGAAAACATGTATGACATTGGCAAGGATGTGGAAAATAAGCACTGTTACGTAGTTCTAATGGCAGTAAGAACTTGGCACATCATTTCTGGAAGTTGTTTGGTACTGTATCAAAATGACAAATAGACCTACCCGTTCTACTGCCAGAATTTGTCCTAAACTTGTGTCTAGTACCAGTGGTCTTCAAGGTGGGACACAGGATGACTGTATTCCAGGGATGAGACTTTTCCATCTATAACCAAAAAGATGAGTAAAGGTGTAAATTTTGTATAATACATATGAACATACTGATTATTAATAAATCAGTAAAAATTTTAAATGTAGAAATCTCTGAGAGAATTATGCTAAGGATCATCACACCTTAGTGTGAATTTCCTTAATCAGATTGCTTTCCTTTTTGTCCTTACTGAGATCTGAAGGTATGGAATCTTCAACGTTTTCCTATATTTTTCTGAGTATTAATAACAAAGTACTTGTGATAGAAAAAGTGGCAAGTACAGATAAGCATAACAAAAAACACTGAAGAAATTTGACCACAATTCCATTATTCAGAGACTACTATAGTTCTGTTTTTGGCCTCTTTCTTCCCCAAATTTTTTCAGTGTTTTTAATCTGTTGATATTATGCAATATGTTCAGGAGTTTTTTCCTTTTAATTTTTATTTATTTTTGTGTAGAAGAACTGAGGTATAGGCCAGAGGTGCAGAGATGAGAGAATTCACCAGTCAGTGTGGGGAGCAGAATAGGTGGATTTTTACTGAAATACACTGCTGAGGGGACCAGTGGTCAAGACTGGAGAGGTCTGCTGCATCATGCGGATCAGCTCCCTGGCCAGGGATCAAACTCAGGCCACAGTGGCTGGTGATAGCTTGATAGCACTGAGACTTAACCCCTAGGCCACCAGGGAGGCCCCTATGTTCAGTTTTGTATATAATTTTGTATTCTGATTTTTTTCATTTAATATCATGTTATGTAATTAAAATTCCCATGTAAGTGAAATCTCTATGGAAATATTTTTAGTGACTATAATCTAGCATATGGGTTTATGCGTTTACTTAGGGAATAGGACTGAATGGAGAAAGGAAGACTTTGATTGTGGAGCCTTTTCATAAGTTTTGGTGCCTCAGCAGGGAATGTGAGCCCAGCTGATGAGGAATGAAGGGCTCCAGGACTACAAGAACTTCCTGCCTCAGTCTCAGCTCTTGCTGCCCTACCACCCCTAAGGTGCCTTGGGTTCCAGCAACACAACTCAGTTAATTGTCCATTTGTCCTGTATGTTGTGTCTACCCACTCCCCAGCATCCCCTGTCCTCACAAACATTACACAATTCTGTCAGTGCCCAGCACTCTGGACTGCCTTGTTGGTTTACTTGTGCGCCGTCCTTTAGACTGAAACCCGTTACGTCTCTATCCTGAATGCCTGGCAAACAGGATTCTTAAATAAATCTTTGAAGGTTGGAGTGGGGTTGACTGAACAAATTGTTACCGGAACCAAGCTGCCTTAGCAGCTTGGTTGCCTGCAGGAGCGGTGGGGCCTCTTATCCCGCTGCTCCAGAGTCAGTTATGGCAGTTGCTCCTGCCCAGTAACTGCCGTTTTTTGAACGGACCAATCAGGTGCTAGGAGCTGATGGGTAGGTCCAATCAGCTCCAGGATTGAAAATGGTCCAATTAGACTTGTGGATGGTACTCTGGGAGAGGATATAAGCCAGGACTGGAGGGACCTAAGGGGGGAAAAGATTGAACCGAAAAGGGGGAAAAGAGAAGAGAAGAAAAAGAGAGGACGCCAGCCCCAGAGAGAGGAAAGAGGCCCCTGAAGAGAAGAACAGGAGAAGACACGATGACACCAGCTCCCAGGAGAAGAAAGACGACGGTTCCAGACGGAACTTCTCTCCAAAGAGAGAAGAAAAAAGTCCGTTCCTGGCCTCTGAGAAAGAGAGAAGAAAAGAAGCATCTAGCACCTGCCCTCTGGGCCTCCGGTTCTGTCTCTAACGTAGCCTGAAAGGAGCCCCCGAGGCCCTGGGCCTGGTGTCTCAGAGGCCTGTTTGTTGGCCTAACCCAGCACCTCCCAAAGAGCTGCCATCCCCGATGTGTTCTGAGTGAGGATGCAGTGAGCTCTCGGTTTCCCCCGTTTGTAAAATAAACCCCGTGGTTGTTGTTCCTGTGGCCTGAAGTCTCTTGCAATTGTGCGTGCGGGTGAGACCCACAGACAGTGCCCTGTCCTCTCATCAGGCGCTGGCCTTTGTTCTTTGTGTCCTTTTGGGGCTTTTTGGTGGCTCTTGCCGCAGAGCCTGGGCATTTGTGGCCCTTCTGCCCGATTTCAGATAATAAAATTATATGATGCCAGAGAAAAGGACCAATGCAGCCCCAAGGAAAATAGACTGTTCTTCTCCTTTGTCCTTTTATTTTTTTTTTTAAAGATTTCTTTCTTTATGCATACAAGCTGGGGTGCCGGCCAGAGGTGTGGGGTGGTGAGAGGATTCACCAGAGACAGTGGGGAGCAGAACAGGCAGGTTGACTGAAATATACACTGCTGAGGGGAGCAGTGGGCGAGGCAGGAGAGGTCTGCCGCACCATGTGGCAAGCTCCCTGGTGGGCTATCGAACTCGTGCTGCAGTGGCTGTGGACAGCTTCATAGTGCTGCGCTTAACCTGTTGTGCCACCAGGGAGGCCCTTCCTTTGCCCTTTTAGATCCAAAAGGACATTCTTGCCCTTGGGCCTACATTTGAGGGCCAGGCCTCTGTGAGCTTAAAACAAACTTAACACCTTTGAGGGCCTCCCTGGTGGCGCAGCGGTTGAGCGCTGCGCTGTGGAGCTGTCGGCAGTGGCCATGCGAGTTCGACACCCAGCCCGGGAGAATCCCACATGGCGCGGCAGACCTCTCCTGCCTCACCCGCTGCTCCCCTCAGCAGTGTATTTCTGATCTGCCTGTTCTGCTCCCTACTCTGTCTCTGGTGAACCCTCTCACCGCCCCATGCCTCTGGCCTGTACCCCAGCTTGTATGTATAAATAAATCTTAAAAAAAAAAAAAACACACAAACTTAACTCCTTTGAGACGCTATAACTTTAGAGCTGGGTTTCTGTGTGTTCCAAGTTCCAATCAACTTACTCAGATTTCTTTCCACTCCAGCCTTCTGTGAGTGTGATGTAGACATTCTCGGAATGTGGGTCCTGTCTCTGCTACCATGTGGTCCAGGCACAGCCTAATAAGCAGCGCTGACAGACTCAGGCAGGTCAGGTACTTGGAGGAAATTTGTGTTTGAACAAGCATGTGCCCGCAGGAATAAGACCTTTCTTGGGTTACTCCCTTCAATCCTGCCAGTTTTTTATCATCCAAATTTATGATCTTCATAACTAGGATTAACATTTCTTATCTGCTTCTGTATCCCCTAGCTCAGGATTTCTTAGAGGTAAAGTAACAGAGAAGGCAGTAATACCAGCAACAGATACTGATTACCTGCCTCCTCGGGAACCTGAGAGCTGAACTCATGAATGCTACAAAGAGATTTCTTCATGAGGTCAGGTTCAGTCGTGGTTCCTGCAGGGATAGGCACCTCTTACCTTTACTCTTTGCTCCCGTCGTGGTTCCTGCAGGGATAGGAACCTCTTATCTTTACTCTTTGCTCAGTTCCTGTGAGGTGGGCCAGGCCAGCCCTGGAGGGAATAGGAGTGAGGCTGCTGGCCTGGTCAGCTTCAGCTGCCAGGCCCTGCATTCCTGAGGAATCATTATGTGTTGCAAATCTGCCTTAGTCCCATCACAGTGTACCTTCCTAGGAACTCAAATTTAGTAATGTTTCTCAAAGCTGGGTGTGAACTTGTTTCTTAATTTGTCCGGGCTGTTCCAGGTGGACCAGGTGCTAGTGGTTTGAAATCTCAGCAGACTTGTTCCCCACTCCACCCCCATCCTCAAGTTTGTCTGATTACTCCCTACACCCTGTGGACTATAACTGAGAACTGTATTCAGCAGGACAGTCTCTGAGGTCATTGACCCGCCTGAACTCTGTACTGTGCTGTAACACTTTGTGCTTTTGGTAGAATTTTCCTCTTCAAGAGCTGAGCTTACAAAACTCTTCATCAGAGAATATCTGGAGTGGAAGGTGGGGACACTTATCAAAAAATACAGTTGGGTTTTTTTTTTAAAGATTTATTTATTTTTGCATACAAGCTGGGGTGTAGGCCAGAGGTGTGGGGTGTTGAGAGGATTCTCGAGAGACAGAATAGGGAGCAAAACAGGCAGATCGACCGAAATATACTGCTGAGGGAGCAGCGGACGAGGCAGGAGAGGTCTGCTGCGCCATGTGGGAATCTGCCCGGCCGGGCATTGAACTTGCGCTGCAGCTGCCGACAGCTCCACAGCGCTGCACTTAACCCGTTGCGCCTCCAGGGAGCCCCCCCCAAAAAAAAAATATATATATATATAGTTTCTTGATCAAGATTCAGATCCTATGTAAATCACTGAAAGGGTCTGGGGACCAGACCCATAGGAAGGTGCCTTATTTAGGAAATACAAGCAAGTTTGATGCTTAATAAGTCTTATCATTACCCATGTGTATTCCTAAACTCCTATTCTAGACTCCAAGAACTAAAACCAACCTTGCTTTTCTTTGTGACCTCACCCCCCACACACATTTGGAGGTACCAGACCTTAAATGTAGTTGGTATTGAATATCTGTTGGTTGCATGAGTTTGTGAATCAGTGGTGGGTTTATTCTGTACGTCAAAGAACATAAAAGTTTCAGCATTGCATGATGTATTTAAGGGAAAACAAAGACCAGGTGTTTAATTTTGTAAGGCGGTGTGTTAAAGGGGTAATATGTAAGGGTGATAATGTAACCTGGTCTTGCCCCCTGGAGGGGGTTTGCTGATGAGAATGAATAGCCCCAGGGAAAATGCTAAGTTTGCAGTTTGGGGTGGAGAGTGATGAGAAATAAAAGAGACCGAAGGAGAAGGGGAAGGCCGTCGTCATGACGTGGGAATAGAGGAATCAGCGGCAGAAAATGTAGCCGCCAAGATTGAGAGTTTGGAAATCAGACACCAGAAGGTTTTGAGCAGCCGGGATATAGAGTTTCGGATTGAGCGTTTTTGGAATCTTTAGTGACTTTGGGACCAGCGACTTTGGAGGCTTTGCAAGTAGCCGAGTGACGGAAACTGCTCCCAGTTTTGTCTTTACTGCAGCCGAAGGAAGAAGGCAGAGGCCCGAAGCAGGTGCCTTCCTAAAATGCGTGAGTGCAGTCTGATGGGCCGTCTGGCCGCTGTAGTTGCTGTTTGCAGTTTTGCTGGCCTGATGCTGTGCTGGAGCATCACAGCAGTTTGGGGAGCATTTCCAGTTGCGTCCTGTGTCATCTTCGTGAGTTGGAACCTGGCCTACACTCTGGCTGTTGCGCGTCTGCAGAAGAAGGAAGACGCCATTTTGGAAACGTGGCCCCATTTTCCCGGTATCAGGCCCTTGACCATTCTTCATTTGTGACATGACTCCATTTCTAGTTTTCACAGTACGTTTATTTCTATAACCAATTCTAATCCTGACTCCACTTTACAAATGAGGACATCGGGTCAGGGAGGTTAGAGGACTTGCCCAAGGCCACTGTGCCAAATTCAGACTTCTCAAGACAACATCAGCGCTCTTATTGATACCGGGAAAATGAGGCCTTTTAAATTTGGGCAAAGGCAGTGCCCCAATTGCTTACCGGTTACTATATTGGTTCTGCACCCGCGCGCACACTTGCAAGACTACTCGGGTTTAGGGAACTACAACAGTGGGATTTATTTAACAAACAGGGAAAAGCAAAGAATTACTGAAGTCAACATATGGCCGTTTACCTTACTTAAAGCAATGTCCAGTCCTTTAAGTCCCAAAAAAGTAACAAAGGTGGCGTCTTCCCGCCACTGTTGAGGTGGAGCTCCTCTTCCAAACAGTAGGCCACGTTTCCACAATGGCATCTTCCTTCTTCTGCAGACGCGCAACAATCAGACTGTAGGCCAGGTTCCAACTCACGAGGGCAACACAGAACACAACTGGAGATGCTTCCGGAACTGCCACGGTGCCCCAGCACAGCACTAGGTCAACAACACTGCAAACAGCAACTACAGCAGCCAGACGGCCCAATAGACTCCACTCACGCATTTTAGGAAGGTGCCCACTTCGGGCCTCTGCCTTCTTCCTTCGGCTGCAGTAAAGACAAAACTGGGAGCAGTTTCCGTCACTCGGCTACTTGCAAAGCCTCCAAAGTTGCTGGTCCCAAAGTCGCTAAAGATTCCAAAAACGCTCAATCCGAAACTCTATATCCCGGCTGCTCAAAACCTTCTGGTGTCTGATTTCCAAACTCTCAATCTTGGCGGCTACATTTTCTGCCGCTGATTCCTCTATTCCTACGTCATGACGACTGCCTTCCCCTTCTCCTTCGGTCCCTTTTATTTCTCATCACTCTCCACCCCAAACTGCAAATTTAGCATTTTCCCTGGGGCTATTCATTCTCATTGGCAAACCCCTTCCAGGGAGCACGACCTCCACTGGACTTTCGACTCAGCCTGGTTACAGGCCCAGAACAAGATTGTTAAGTGTCAAGTCAAAGTCTTTTAGCCTTGCAGCGATCCGAAAAGATTTCAGTAGGATGGTAGTGTAGGTGCGCTCATGCTCAGGACCTGTCTCCTTTTTACTCTGTCCAGTTCCTAAACCGACAGGGTTCCCCTGTCTTCTAAACCGCTGTTCCCATCCTGCTGGTCCCATGAGGCTGTGTCCACATTCTGTTGTTCTGCACGTGCTCCATGGACAGTCCCCAGGGAAGACTGCTCATCTCTGCCATGCTGCCCTGGTGTGGGGAGATTCCCGTATATGAGGGTGGAAGGAGATGAAAGGAGGCTCCAGGGGTGAGTATGCAGCTGCAAGGCCCAGGAAGTATTGCCAAGAGAGGTTTTTGAGAATCCAGCCTGGGAGTTGACCAGAACCAGTCATGCATGCCTGCACCCCCTCACTCAGCAACTAACTGAGTGCCTACCAGGATGTCTCTGGAGTCCAACTAGGGACCACTCGGTCAGTCCTCTGAGAATTAGGGAGTATGTGGTCTGCCTCGAGGTAGGACAAGCAGGCCTGTCCTAATTCCTCGGCAGGTAGAAGGCTGCCGTTCCGTGTAAACGCTGCGCTCACCTGTTCCCATCTCCTAACTGTTCTTGCCCTGATACCTACCTTGCCCGATTGTTCTCTTAAACCTATGGATAAGAGAACCTTGGTGGGTCCAGGAAGTGGAGAGGGCAGGGGACCATGGGAAGTGGCAGCAAAGTCCCCTCTTACCTTGCAGGCCCTCCAGGTCACTGTGTTATCTCCCAGGGCTACCTAGGCAGCCCTGCAGGAGGCAGGGCTCACTTTCCAGGTGAGAGAAGAGATTCCATTCCTCACGGGATCCACCCAGGGGCACATCACTAGTGAGTGGTGGAGCCAGCTCTTCAAGATCGGAAGAAACTGCAATACTGGGAAACCATTTTCAAACATACTGTTACTCTTTTGTGTGATTTCAAAATCAACATGTGTAAAAATTGCAGTTTTGTAAGTGGGGAGGACTTGGAATGGAAAAGTCACTACTTCTAAGACCCCACCAATACAGAGGCACAATTGACAGCTTGGTATGTTTTCCCACATGTTAAAAGAGATTTTCTAATATTTTTATTCATTATCAATATAACAAATACAATGTTATACATACATGTTTAGTTTTCTTCTTTTAAAACCTTAATATAAAACTAACACCTGCTTGTTATAAAATATTAAACCAAAGTAAGAATATAAAATTTAGAGTTCCCTAACCCTCATAATCCAGAAATAGCAGTTAATAGTTTACTTTGTGCCTTCTGAGCATTTTCTTTGTGTGTGTATATATTATATATATGTGGCTTTTTCCCCAAATAAATCCGTATTCATGTTCTTCTGCAACCTGATCCTTTATAAAGATACTTTTTATTATGGACAGTTTCAATTACACACAAAAATAAACATTGAACCCTCCTTCATCATCCAACTTTGACAACTTTCAACATCCCAGTTCTTCTTTCCACTTTGACTTTCTCCCCCAGGGAATTTTAAAGTAAATCCCAAACATCTAACACCCCTTCATAAATGCATATGTATCCCTAGCAGATGAGAATTTTTTTAAACACCATATAATGCCATTTTCATACCCAATAAAATTATCCCTAACTCCTTAACATCATCAACTATCCAGGCTAAATCCAGTTTTTGTCAAGCATCTCACAGATGTCTTCTTACAGTTTTATTTCAGTCTGGTTCCAGTGAGAGCCACACAGTGCCATAGTTGGTATGCCTCAGGTTTCCATCTATAAAACATCTGTGCCCTGTCTATACAGTTGTGGGTTTGTTTTGTTTTTCTGTTTTTTGAAAATTTGGGTTTCTATATCAGAAGTCTCACATTCTGGATTTTCAGATTGTATCCCCAACCCCCTGGCATTGTTAACACATGCATCTGCGCACTATGTTTTCTATGAACATATAATTTGTTTTAGAGACACAGTGGATTAGTCTGTTTCAAGAGTGCTTCGTTGTTGGTTCTGTGTGCTTCCTGTTGCATCACATCACATCAGGAGACTGTCATTAAGACTGATACATGAATCTGATTGTCTTTGTGTTTACAGCTGTCTTTCTACATTTGTACACAGTCCTTAATTTTTTAAAGTGGTTTTGGGATTTCGTTATTTGTTTGTCTTGAAGAAACAGATGTGTTAGGTACTTGAGCTGGAACAAGAAGAAGGGCCATAATGCAGCCCTCAGAAGCAGGCTCAATCCTAAGAAGAAATGAGCACATATGTACTGAGAGGAGGGAGCACTGGTGAGGGGGAAGGTCTTGGAGCCAAGGCCATCAAGGCACTGATGGTGCCAGCAGCCAGCTGCCCTTCTGGGACATTATGTAAAATGATGTAACTGAGTGAAAAAGTGGCGGTGAGCCGGCCTGCTCTCCCCGCTCCGGTCTCTGAGCTGCTGCTGTGGAGAGGGATGCTCGTGAGTCCAGAGTTCTGAGTCAGTAGGAAGGCTTCTTGGTCTGAGAAGACTGTCGCTTTTTGGTCCTTATCTTCTCATACTTTGGAAGCTGAAATAAGGTGGTCTTCTGAGCTCCAGTGGTGAGTCCAAGACTTGTGGGAAGGGCTGCCTTCTTTGGAGAGTGGGTGAGATGATGTGGGACAACAGAGTCTCAGAGCTGGACGGGGACACCTAGGAGACCATGTAGTCCAGTCTCTTAGTTTACAGATGGAAAATTGTGACTCAAAGAGACCACATCTACCATATTGAAAGCTGCCATCCAAACCGCTGGTGCTCTGATAGCCAACCAGCATTTCTTGCTTGGGAGTTCTGAGATGGCGAAGGTCGCCAGGTCAGGCTCATGACAGATTCTTAGTCCCCAACCAGAATTTCTGAGTATTCCCTGGAGTAGCTCTTGACTGCTTTGAACTCCTGGTAATCTCTTTGATTTGAGGGTGGTAATACGTTTCTCTTAGCATTTGGTGGCCAGCAGGGTCTGTGGTGTTACAGTGCTTTGAATGCAAACTGGATGTCATAAATCCCAATCTTGCCTCCGCATTAGTTCATTAGTAGAGAGGTCTTCGACCAGTTTCCTACAGAGATTGGACTAGATCAAGTTTGTTCAAAGCATGGTCTTCATGTGCTAGATGATTTCAGGGGGTATGAGGAGAAATAACTTTTCCATCATAGCATTTTGTATTTAATCTTTTATTTATAAGTAATACTGGTTTTTGTTTATAGCAGTGATAGAAACCCTCTCCTTAAATGTGTTATGGCTAAATGTTGGTGGATTTAGACAACATAATGTGGGTGGCAGAGGGAGGAATGCAGAAGATTGCAGTATGGAAGACGATGGACCAGATGACCTTCCTGGGTCTTCTTAACTTCCTGACCTCTCACAGCTACAGGGTTTTCCTTATATTCTGACATACAACAGTCAGAATTCCCTGACCTGAGCACATTCACCACCAAGTAGAAGCTGTCCAGAGTCAGAGGACAACCTGTGAATGTTCAGTTTGGTTGCGTCTGTGTTCATCACCTTGGGGTGGTTACCCTGGGAGAATGTAAGGCCAAGAGGGACAGGGCCGCAGCTTGTGATTTCTGTAGTATGTTCTGGATCACGTTCTTAGAAAGCTTTTGAGTCACTGCTTTCTAGGTAGTACCCTGGACTGTCATCCTTTGCAGGCTGGGACCTCTGCTCAGGGTCAGTCATAATCAGAACTTCAGAAGCTGAGAGCAGATGGGGCCATGGGACTGCAGAAATGG
Organism: Scalopus aquaticus; assembly: GCA_004024925.1. Classification (NCBI taxonomy): domain Eukaryota; kingdom Metazoa; phylum Chordata; class Mammalia; order Eulipotyphla; family Talpidae; genus Scalopus; species Scalopus aquaticus. The sequence continues at coordinate 128,180 of PVIJ01002245.1, read as the reverse complement.
GCAATCAAGGACTCTCTACCTTTCAGGATTTCCCTGGAGAGAATCTTCACTCAGAGTTTGCTGACAGCCAAGGATGGCGAGCAAGGGGCCCTCAGCCTCTGCATCCCCTGAGAACTCCAGTGCAGGGGGGCCCAGCGGCAATGGTGCTGGAGAGAGCGGAGGTCAGGACAGCACCTTTGAGTGCAACATCTGCCTGGACACAGCCAAGGACGCCGTCATCAGCCTGTGTGGCCACCTCTTCTGGTCAGTACCCCTGCCACTGTTCCAGAGGACACTTGCTGAATTTATGAAATCTCTGGCCCTGAGCAGTTTGGGAACAGGTGGTTCCCCACCCACTTTGGGTCCTGATTAACTCAGGCCCAAGAAGCAGGAGACCTGGTTCCCATCCCAGTTTTGCTGCTGATGAACTGAATGACCTTGGGCAAGTCTTGTTCGTATTTTGGGCTCCAGAGTAATGAGTCTTGTCCTTATTTTGGGCTCTAAAGTAATGATACCCACCATTTAGTGAGTACTAACTATATGCGCTCACTGTGCTGAACCAAGAAGCAGTATTGCACAGTAGTTATGAGCAAGAACTGTCTAACCAAACTGCCTTGTTCTGAATCCTGGTTCTACCATTTCTCCACTGGATGACCTTGGGCAAGGTGATTACGCAGACACTGTCTCATTTAACAGGGTTGTTCATGAGCATTAGATGTCTCAAAATAGGTAAAAGGCTTAGAAGAGCACATGCTGTGAGTAAATACTATCTGTTAGCTGTGATCCAAGTAACTGTCATTATATTTTATGTATAGCAAAATGGCAGGACCGGTACCATTTCAGTCTGTGTGGTTACAGAAACCCCACCTGGTCCTGAGAATTTGGGTGAATGTTGAGATTTTATTTTACTTTTCTCTTAACTTTGAACTGTACCTTGAAGGGTGAATTGAGTTTACAGTGCCAGGTAAGGTGAAGAGTATGTGCTACCCCAAGGCAGGCAATTGCTGGGGCCAAGCACATGCGCTGTTCGGTTCATCTGAAACACTGAGGCTACTCTATATTCAAGAATAATGGTGCCCTGGTTTGGAAATGTTAAGAAACAAGAGTGGTTATAAAGGAGTGTAGGGCCAGATTACCAAACTCCAATTTGACTGAGTAGGAAATCAAGCTATGGAATAATTTTGAGCAGGGAATTCCGTGGTGTAAAGAAAGGGGTCATTTAAAGGGAGTTTAAATTGGCAACAGTGTGAAAGATAAATTTGTTGGTGAATGAATAGAATAGGGCAAAGGTTTCTTTTCTGGAGACTGTTGCCCTAATTATTAAGATTTCTACAGAAACTATTATCAACCCTGGCCTAGATGTTGGAGATATACTGGGGTATCACAAAACCAGGACTTGAAATGAGTGACAAATGAAGAATTCAGGGTCAAGATAGCATAGGAAAGAACACAGACTCTAAAGTGAAAGAGATGCTATCAGTGGGATGGTTTTTCCCTGGCAAATCTACTAGCTTTTCTGTACCACAGTTTTCTCATCTGTAAAACGGAGATAATTGCACTTTCTTTTTTTTTTTTAATTTTATTTTTTATTTTTTTTACATACAAGCTGGGGTACAGGCCAGAGGCGTGGGGTGGCGAGAGGGTTCACCAGAGACAGAGTGGGCAGCAGAACAGGCAGATCAGAAATACACTGCTGAGGGGAGCAGCGGGTGAGGCAGGAGAGGTCTGCCACACCATGTGGGATTCTCCCCTGGCTGGGCGTCGAACTCGCGTCACCGCTGCCGACAGCTCCACAGCCAGATAATTGCACTTTCTGAGAGCCTGGTGGGACTGTCCAGTGACATTAACAAATGAAGTTATTCAGCCACAGCTGGCACATAGTGGTTGCTTGATAAATGGTAGTAATCACTATCATTGTTATACTCCTGAGGGGAAGTTACCACTACTTCTCCCCTACAGCCTTTGAGGAAAGTTGCCAGTGGAGATCTGCCAAGCTTTGGGGGTGCCTTCAGCTCAATTTTAATGGCATTGCGAGGTTGGAGTCAGATGCCAGGTGTTTGTTTTGTCTCCATGGATTTCAGATCTGGGTTATGAGGCTAAACTACAGTTCAGGAATTAGGAAAGGAATTATCCTCCAAGTCTAAATTTTACTGAGTGAGAGTGGAAGAGCTATTGTATGAGGGATAGAAACCGTGGCTACCCTTTCCTCTGTCCTGGCACATAGAACATTACAGTAGGTCTTCATTAGATGAGCGAATGATGAATCAATCAAAAATGAAAGAAAAATTAAAAATCCGGAGGTAGAGTGAGGAACTTCTCCTTCAAGTCTATGAATAACATTTTTTGCACCCAGTACTGGTTGATAAAAAGGGCGGTAAGCTAGAAGTCAGGTCACTTAAGTTTTCAATTCTGGTGCCGTAGGCAGTCATTTCAAGTGTTTCGAGTTTGGGTTCCTCGTTTGAAAAATGAGAGATTGGGCAGGAATTGCTGTAAGTTACTAAGCCGAAGAGGGCACTTTCTGCCAGGCAGCATCCCCATCCTTGCCATTACTGGAAGATGTTTTTACAGTGTATCTGTACTTTTAAGTTCAGCATAGTTCTCAAAACTGAGGTAACGTGGAGAGTATTAATATTGTTAAGCTGGATCAAGATCTGGCACCACGCAGTGCTTACGAACATGAGGAGGCTATCACCCCAATGAAGGTGAGTCAGATAGTACAGGTGTGTATGCTCCCACTTTTTTTTTTTTTGCAGTCTCCTTAGCTTCTATTGGATTTCTTCAGAGACCAGAACCTCTTAGAAGTTGACTTGTAGAGAAGATGAGTCTGAGAGTGATTTTAACCCAATCTTTTCTGACTTCTGGCACCAGTGATCCATCTCCACAGACCCACAGTGGGTTGTTGTGCTTCACATTTTCCGTTTTCTGCTCCCACTCCTATCCTCTGCCAGTGTAGTCTGCTAATGAAAGCATTTTTCTTCCTTTCTCCCTTTCTCCTTCTCCTCGATGACTGGATGCCCTGGGGACTCTGGCAGTTGGCCGTGTTTACATCAGGTAAGATGCATTTCATTTTACTTTGTCTTTCATCAGCTGTGATTGCACAAGACACCCCTAATCTCAGGAGGCTGCTGTCAGAAGCTGCAATCTCTCCTACTTGGGTTCATTTACTTACTTTCCCCCAACCCTCTCCACACCTGCTCACTGACAGGCACTTGATGAAACAGGGACCCATGTGGCTCCCCAGACCCTCCTGACTGCTGCTGATGGCCTTCGGGGCCTGGGCATCCGCCACCTCTCCCGTCTCAAGTCCTCGTTTGCAAACTGGGTCGGATTTGATAGTGTGTTGGGTTTTTATTTTTGAGATTTTGCCTCTATAAAAAGTACTCCTGTCATATCAACAGCCTGCCTTCCCTTAAAGATCTTGAAAAGATTTCAAGAGGGAAACATTTTTGATATCAATAGGTCTTTTGCAAAGGGGAAAAAGTCTGTTTTCCCAGCTTTTGATTATTATGAAAACTGTTTATCACTTAGTCACCATACAGGGACCTGCTTGCTGTCAGACACCGCAGGGCCTGACATTTACAACTAGCTGTGAATAATCACTGTGAGCTGACTGTCCCCACAGTTGTTGGCAGTAGAGCCCCACATGAGTAGGTGGCTTAGGAATGTGAGGGAGAACAAGAGTTCCAATAGAGCTTCAGAATCTGGGTGGGGGAGGAGAGAAGAGAGGGACAACAGAGGCTTCCTGTTATGTTCAGAGCTGTGCATTCTGACCCCAGTGGAACCTGGTAGAATTTGTTTGTTATAAATTTGAAAAGAGCACATGACACAGAAATTTTGGCATTTTCAAGAATAAGATAGTGGAAATAGGGTGTAAAATTCTTAAATATTCTAAGCTACATGTTGCTGTATATGTATATATGCACGCACTCATACATACACATACGCAAATTAGTGTCTGTAAAAGCACTGTAGGTAACTTGTTTTATCGTTTTTGTTTTTAGAAAAGTTAAATGCTTTTAGAATAACCTGGGAAGTCCAAAATAGGAATTATGGTGTATTTAATATGGAAAGAAATAGTGGAACCCAAAAATCAATGAAAGTACATTTTAAAATTTAGCAAATTTAGATAATGAACAGAATCTATCCTTTAACATATAAGTCACTAGAGAATGGCCAGCTATGTCTAGATGTATGGAAAATGCTTTTTAAATGAGAAATCACAGAAAGACATCCAGGATAATATAACTGATTCATCAGGGAAAGTGAAGATTTAAAGTTTGTTATACCTATGCCAAAACTTAAACTGAGGCTGGGTCTGTTGAACACAACCCCAGGCTTATAGTTCCTTCCTGCTGTATTGCTGAGAGCCCCTGGAGAGAACAAGGCACGAAGAAGCCATTTAATTATGGTGGTGTTTGAAGGCAATTTTGATTTCACCACTAGTAAATATTTATTGAGTGCCAGGAAAAGAAATCAAAGTCGGTTCCTTGAGATCTTCCCTGCCTGTGCTGCTGCTTCTCTGGCTCATGTTGTTTTCCTATTGGCTTTGACTGATGGCTCTGTGGTAGGCTCGGGCCTTTCATGTGTTGTTCTTTCCTTTTCGCAGTGGTTGGAGACCAGGCCTAACAGACAGGTGTGTCCAGTTTGCAAAGCCGGCATCAGCCGAGACAAGGTCATCCCACTCTATGGCAGAGGCAGTACTGGACAGCAGGACCCAAGGTGAGGCCTTAGGGCACCTCTTACACCCATTCCTCCTTGAATGTGAATTCACTACCATTCAGCACCCCCTCACCTCACCCTTTACTTAGTACTTGCAGACCCTTCAGACCCTTAGTTCTGAGGCAATTGGAATCCATATGGAAGTCAGCCAGGAGGGGAGAGGAGTCAAGTTGCCCTGTCAGCAGGCATGGATTACACAAAGTACTATGAAGGAGCAGCCTAGGAAGCGGGGTGTCCAGCAAGAAAATCTGTGAGGAATGGGGTTACTGCAGCAGTGATATGTAGAATGGTGAACAGAGGGTCTGAGAGGCTTTGTTGTTTAAGATATCTAGAAGGGGCGGTGGGTATAGGTGGTCTGTCATTCTATAAACATAAGAGAATCTTTTTATGATGATCTGGCACCTCCTCCCAACTTCTCCGGCAGTGAGGTTGCCTTCGCGTTACCTTTGCCCACCCCACCCCATTCATAATGAAGTTCTCGCTCTCTTTCTTTTTAAAGATTTATTTATTTATTTATTTATGCATACAAGCTCGGGTGTAGGCCAGAGGTATGGGGGGAGGGGGTGAGAGGATTCACCAAAGACAGAGTGGGGAGCAGAACAGGCAGATCAACTGAAATACACTGCTGAGGGGAGCAGTGGGTGAGACAGGAGAAGTCTGCTGCACATTGTGGGATCCTCCCTGGCTGGGTTTCGAACTCATGCTGCAGTGGCTCTGGATAGCTTCATAATGCTGTGACTTAACCCGTTGAGCCACCAGGGAGGCCCCATAATGAAGTTCTCTTAGAGGGACTTACCCTTTAACATTCATGAGGCTTTGTGGTTGCTGTCCTCTGTCTCTTACTCTCCCCAGATCTGCTCAATCACTTCCACCTCCTTTAACTTCTGTCTATCTTTAATGAGCAGCTCTAAAGTACCTCCTCCTTGGAGTGGTGTTTCTTCCCCACATCAGTTGCTCTTACCTCTCCTCCCCCATTTAGTTCGTAGGAAGGAAGTCCCTTCCTGACTGTATTATGATTGATTGTAGTTCCCTTTAAACCACAAATAGCTCAAAAGTAGGAGGTCATCAGTTTTAGTATTGGTAGCATCCTGCCAAGTGCCTGATGGGTAACAAACCCTCAGTCCAAAATTTGTGGGGTAAGTGATAAAAGGGGCCAAGACCCAGAGGCAAGAGAAGAGAGTACCTGCCCAAGAGCAGTGGGAGGTAAAGCTCAAGTAATAGTAGCAGATCAGAGAAACCCTGAATCTCAGTGCCCTCGGCTGACAGGGCATTCAGTTTCAGTTTGGATTTTTTTTTTAAATCGGTGACCTCTGCCTCACACAGTTCCAGGAGAGGTGTCTGGCTGGGAATCATAACCATTCTGGTTGAAGCTCTCTGTGCAAGAAGTAGGCTATCATATAGTCTGATAAAAATCTCATTACAAGATGATTTTCTCTGATTTTCTGTATAGTTGGGAAAAACAATCATTGGTAGATGAGTTAGTATTTGGTTTAATTTGGCATAAGTGCTGGACAGGAAAAGGGGCAATGGCCTATTGGTGAAGAGCTTCCACTCCACTTTGTGGGGGGGGGGTAACTTAAAGCATTTTGTAATAGATTAATTTTACACTGTTTTGTTTCAGAGAGAAGACCCCACCGCGTCCTCAAGGACAGAGGCCAGAACCAGAGAACAGAGGGGTGAGGAACATTCTAAAAGAAACTTCTAGAGATGAGCCCGTGCCTTTAGAAGTTTCCCTCTTTGATTATAAAAGTAGAAGAAAACTTACAAAATACAGAAAGGAATAAAGGGAAACAAATCACTTATAATCAGACCATCTGAGGGTAACCACTAGAAACATTTTGGTCTATTTTATTTTCTGTCATGCAAATTTTATAAATAGGTATATGTGTATCGTACACTGATGAAACAGTTGCACCTTCCTAGGTAAGGTAGCCTTGGTCCCATGAGCCCTCAGGCTCCACCATGATGGGTCTTGAGTAGGTCGTATTTTTGCACTGAGGAGATGGAAACCAGTTGTTTTCCATCCCTATCAGTTTACTCTTATTAAGTCAGCTGTTAGGCTTTATAGGAGTGACATCCAGGAAGAAGTTTGGAGCTAGATTCAGGCTGCTTGGTGTGAGATAAGAAGCTACCAGTTTCACAACTAGCAAAAGACTCACAAATGAAAGCCAGTCAGCTCTTTGTGGAAAGCAGTAGGCCCAATAATATTTTAATATTTCTTTTTTTAAGCTATTTTTTATTATCTATTCTAAAAATCTATTCAGGAACATGAGGGAAGACAAATTTTTGGAAAGATGTGCACAGTAATTAAAAGCATAGGGGTTGGATCATATTGACCTGGTTTTAGATCTAAACTCTACTTCTAACTGTGGTCAAGTCATTTCACCTCTCTGAGCCTCAGTTTTGTCCTCTCTGAAAATGTGAGTGATGCTAATGGAAGAATTAAATGTGACTCAAGTATCCTAGTACTTAATGTAGTGCCTAGCACAAAGCTCGCACTTTGAAAATGGGAGTTACTTATTCACAATTTTATGATCCCTCTGGAATCTTTTCACATGAAAGGTGAAGCAGTGCCAAGCATGTATGGGAGGGAGGAAAGGCGTGTGTGATACAGCAAACTGCTGACCGTGTTATCGGGGAGAGGTATATGAAATGGAGGGTGAATAAGGAAACATGACTTTCTGAAAATATCCCTGTAATGTGTGGATTTCTTTACTTTTGTAGTCAGAAAAAGATTAAAGTGGTTTTGAAATTTTCTCTATTAAAAGAAAATGTTGAGGGAAAATACCTACACATACCTACTCATTGTCATGGACTATGACCATGGTGTTCAAACAATTTTGTCTGATGGTCCCAAGGGCTTCTCTATGTGACTGCAGTCAGTGTCGTGGCTCTTTGAGAGCATGTATAATATTTTGATCGTGACCTCTGTTGTTGCCTAATTAGGGTCTCACTTTTTCGCTATTACAGGTAATGTGTTCTGACATCCCCTTGTCATTAGACATAGGGGTTATTTGCCAGTTTTGCTGTTACAAAGCATGTAGAAAATTTTACTGGCTAGTGTGGGACTTTGGAGCTCTAAGAACTCTGACTTGCATCAACAAAGTGTTTTAGTTTGGGTAGAGCCGGTCCTTTCTAGCATTCACCACTGCTTAGCTGGGACCTCTGAAAGGCTGGAAGGGCTTTTGGAGTCGAGATGGAAGGAAAAGATGTTTCCCCTTAGAAACAGGTGGCAGAGGGTAGACCGGGGAGATGGGTGCCGGATGTAAGGTGACATGTTTGACAGTTGCAGGAGAAACCTGCTTGTCAGTCTTCTTAATTTATTTCTTCCACAGGGATTTCAAGGTTTTGGATTTGGAGATGGTGGCTTCCAGATGTCTTTCGGAATTGGAGCATTTCCCTTTGGGATATTTGCCACAGCATTTAACATAAACGATGGACGGCCTCCCCCAGGTGAGACCCTATTTCCTAGTAATCCTGCTTGTCAACTCCTTGGAATTGGGCAGTATATACATTATAGATAATTGTCTCTGTGGGGATAATCAGCCTTTTCAGAATGTGCTGACTTCTCTTCCAAGTGTTGATAGTCATGATCCTAATATTCCATACATGGCCATGTATTAACATGTTCAGAGTGCCTTCCAGTACAAACTCAGGGTCCTCACAACAAGATTATGGGACAAGTGTGTGATTAAACGCTACTTTACAAATCAGAAAATGCTCTATACTGTTACCTAAGACATACCCTGGCCTGTAAAATTAAAAATTAGAAACCATATCCACCTGGGGAACAGCCCAATCCTATGCACATATACCTCCCTCTTTGACCAAAGAAGGCAAGAGGGGCAAGGTGACCTATAGAAAGTGAGGGCCCCTCCCTCTGGCATCTCTGTCTAGCTTTCAACACCCCAGCCCTTTGTGAACCCTACCTAGGTCTACCAGCTGTATTTGGTAATGATAAGCAGGACAGCAAAGTGGGTGCCTATACTCTATCACAACCCAGATTCTTTTTTTTTTTTTTTTTGAAGATTTGTTTGTTTATGCACGCAAGAGCTGGGCTGCAGGCCAGAAGTATGGGGGAGGGGTGAGAGGATTCATCAGAGATAGAGTGGGGAGCAGAACAGGCAGATGACTGAAGTACACTGCTGAGAGGAGCAGTGGGCGAGGCAGGAGAGGTCTGCTGCGCCATGTGGGAAGTTCCCTGGCCAGGGATCAAACTTGTGCTGCAGTGGCTGCCGATAGCTTCACAGTGCTGAGACTTAATCCACTGTGCCACCAGGGAGGCTGTGGCGGCCCCTGGACCAAGATTCTTACCATAGAGCTTGCCGAGGTGCCGTGGCCAGTTGAGCTCGGCTTGCACTCATTGGAGCCGTGTGTGCTGTCCTTGTGGGGTACAGAAGGATTCAGTGCACAGTTCCTGCCAGGAACTTAAGCTCTAGGGACAGAAACCTCCTACTGGATTATCCCAGTGGTTCCTTGCCCTCTCCTAGAGCTTGATGTTTAGCAGGCTGTCCGGAGTCTTTGTTGCTTGCCTGCCTGCCTCCATCATCCCTAGAGCAACAGTAAAACACCAAGAGATCTTGGGAGTGCGCTTCCTTTCCTCATCTACCTCAAAAGTTTTTCTCCTCTGTTCACACACTGTTTTCTCAGAGGAAGGAGACCCCAGAGGACAGTGTGTGTCCTGCTCTGAAGGAAGGATAGGACCTTTCATTACGTTTGGTACCGTCTGCCGGTGCTAGATGTAGATCCTCTTTCTCTCCTTTCCTCACAGTCAGGACAGAGATCTTTAAATAGTAACTGAAGCAGAAAGGAGTGGAGACCCAGGTTCTCAGCCTGCTTTTGCCCCTAGTTTGCAGTGCGGGGAGGGAGAGAGGTCATATTTCCTATCTAGGCCCTAGTTTTCTTCCCTGGAAAATGAAGGCACTCCTGGCTCAACAGTGCAAGAACCTACAAACTCCTTGGTTCAGGAGGCTGTGTGCTGACAGACTGAGGGCACGACTGTGGCGCTTGGCCACTAAGTTACGACTCTGGTGACCTTAGGCAGGCTGCCTCGTATCTGTGCTTAGGCTTCTCCTTACACAAAATAGGAGTAATAGTACCTACCAAGTAAAAATTGTATATAATACTTAGCACATGGGAGATGCTTAGGAAACAGCCCTTCCCCCCCGCCCTCATTTCTGTCTTCTTTGCACTTGCAAATCAAACTCTTAGGATAAGTCTTGATTTATGAAATACGATGTATGAAAATAATTCCAATTTTTTCTTGTCTGATGACATTTGTGGTTTATTTATCTTTCTAATGTGCAGGGTACAGATTGAAGCTTTTGACTTCTGGCCTGAATGGACAGTTGTATAGCTCCAGCAGTCTCACGGCCTTTCTTTTTCTCTCCTGTCTCTCCAGCTGTTCCTGGAACACCTCAGTACGTGGACGAGCAGTTCCTGTCACGCCTCTTCCTGTTTGTGGCCCTGGTGATCATGTTCTGGCTCCTGATTGCCTAATGCTGGGCTCCCAACCTGCTTCTCTGGCAGGGCCTCTGGACTGGTGACACATCACCCCCACGTTCTTGGTGTTTGGCTTCCTGTCTAATCCTGACCCCTGGAATCACTGGGGTCAGTGACACACCAAGGAGTCTTCTTCATCAGAGCTTTGGGACTCAAGACCCATTGATGAGGACCCTGGAGTGTGGCCACTGCTGTAACCTCAGGCCTTGATGCTGAGTTGTCTCTCATGGGTGACACCGTGAGATCCTGTTCCAGCCTGCTCAGCAGGCCCTGATCGCCGGGGGAAGAGGGAGGAAGAAGGACACTGTCAGAGTACAATTTCATCTGAGTTTAATATCACAAAAACATAGGGATGAACCAGGTGATACTTACTGAAACTTATATCTCTTTAAATATCCCTTGGTAAAATGCCTAAGTTGGTGGGGCTTCTTGGCAGAGAGGTTCCCCTTCCAAATCCCAGTGCTGCTCTGTCCTATTTCCTCCTCGTCCCCTTCCTCCTCGGCAGAGATGCAAGAAATTGCAGTCCCATAAAGATCATAATTGCAGCAACTGAAGCTGGAGTTGCTTCATGAAATCGCCAGAGACCCAAAGATCTTTTATTGACTCTGGACCATGCTGAGTATCTTTGGCCCCAGAGAGTGGTTTGGATGACCTTTTGGTTTTCTGGCATAGATTATCCCCAGAGACATGTGACTTCACTCACAGAGTTGTCATTAACTTTCCCCAAAAAAACTATCTGCATCTGCCTCCTTGCCAGAGGGCACACAGCCCAGATCACTGCTGAAGCCGAGACTGACTGCTGTGTGTTAGCAAAGAACTGCAGGCGGGACTCCTGCAGAATTTGGACCTCTGATGCAGAAACACACAGCCCTGTCCCCAAAGCCACAGAAGCTCCAAGTGCATCTCCCCTCTACCCCCTCCAGAACTTCCCAAAAGAAACTAGAGGCTTTGTGAAGTCTGCCCAGTGCATGTTGAAGACTGTCCTCCTCAGAAGCCAAGTTGTCCTTTATGAAGAGGCAGGAGTATAATCCTGATTTTCATGTGGCCTGATGGATTCCCCTGAAAACTCTGTGTGTGTGCTAGAACCAGGGAAGCATGTGATTCCAGAGCAGGCAACCCCTGACAGTTTGTGAAGCCAGGCAGCAGGGCCTGGGGGGCCCCAGCATGATCTGCTGCGGTCTTCTGTGGAAGTCTTCCGCTGGAAGTTGCCAGGGGGATTCATTTTTTCCCAAGTCCTTGATTTGATTTTTGATTTCACAAGCTTCTTCCTCCTGATCTGAATGAGGGAGAGTGGTGCCAGGCGGGAAGTCAGCTTACTTCGTGGTGTGGTTCTCACTCTGCAGGTCAGGCCTCTTCCTAGAAACCCAGCCTCTTCCAGAAGACCCCTGGGGTGGGAGGAGACGTCCTTCCTCTGGGGGCCTCTGTCACTTTGCCAGTTCACACTACTCCCGGCTCTCTCTAAGCAATAGCCAACAACTAGTAGAAGGCCGCACCTAGTGCTTTTTTCCAGATAGGGGTCTGTATAGCAGGTGGAAACCAAGACCTTGAGGATGATGATGGAAGTCCTCTCCTTTTCACAGCCCTCATCCCTCCCCCTTTGCTCGGGTGAATGCCCAAGTTCAGTGTTTAAACAGATAAACTGTAAGTATTGAATAGGTGGTTCATTTCTCAAATCCATTTGACAGAATTAAGCCACCAGTTTTCAGTGTGTCTGATGGATTTTAAACATTCTTGGGGTACCCACTCAAGAATGCTCTTCATCGCCTAGAAATCCTGAAGTTTTCTCAGCTCAAGAGAATTATTAGGATCCCTCAGTGCAGTGGCCCCACCTCGTGGTGGGAGAGAGGACTCCAGATGGGCCCCACAGAAATGTGTTTCAAGAAGGTCTGTGGGTAGAAAGACAGTCATGCAGACTCTGATGAAATGGGGTGAGCGCAAGAGAGCCCCACTAGCAAAGGCACCCCAGGTACCTGTTAGCAAAGCCAGGTTGGCCATGCACCTGATTTTGATTTTGTACCATGTAGCTCCCCACTCACCCTCTGCCAGAGCTGGGGCAGGGAGCTGGGACTGCTGGCCCAGTCCCAACAGGGATCCCCCTTCCCACCACCCCCTGCAGGCTCATCACCTTCCCCCTCTATCAAGGCAGTTTCCTTCCTTTTGTGTGTGTGTGTTCTATGCTCTTGGCTTTCCACCCCTCTCCTGCCACCTTTGTGGATTAGGACCAGGTCCCAACCACAGTCAGAAAATGGCACCATGTACAGTGGCACACTTTGACCAGTCACTAATTTTCACTGTTGTGAAAGTGATTTGATTTAGAATTAAACAAATGGTTTTACATTACTATGAGCTGTGGACTTGTCTTTGTAGTGGGGGGAGTGAATGGATTGGGGACTAGTCACTGCTGTGGCCTCTGGAAAGCCCTGTGGTGTGTGCATCCTTGGGAATGTCACTCTGAGGTTGAAAGTCTGATTCAGATAGCCATGTCATCAGAGATGAGACGTGTAGGCTGGGGACCTGGCTCTCTCCTTACCCTTCCTCAATCTGACCTCACAGCCAGCCCAGTCCTGACAAGTGCAGCAAACACCTAAGCTTGCAGACTACCACGATGGAGCTCAGCTTGTGACTGATCAGAGCTTTGATAACAATCATAGGTTATTAGTGTCCTTACCTCTCCAGGCTGTGAGCAGGTGGGCCTCTACCTAGAGCAGGAGGTGTGCAACTCCATAAGGTTCCTCAGTAGCAGAGTATGAGAGGGATGTTGATAAGCTTGCAAAGTTGGCCCACAGGCCTCCCTCGTGGCTCAAGGGGTTAAATCTCAGTGCTGGAGGGCAATCTACAGCCACTGCAGCAGGAACTTGATCCCTGCCAGGGAGCTGACCCACATGGTACAGCAGACCTCTCCTGTCTCGCCTGCTGCTCCCTCAGCAGTGTACTTAAGTGGATCTGCCTGTTCTGCTCCCCACTGTGTCTCTGGTGAATCCTCGCCACCCCCACACCTCTGGCCTGCACCCCAGCTCTTACATGCATAAACAGATAGAGCTTTGGGGAAAAAAATGTTGGCCCAGCCTCAGGCTCCCCAGCACACCAGAGCCACACGTCATCCATCTGAAAGGAGCTCATCTACCACTTACATTTTGACCTAACAGTTATAAAATTGAGTAAGACCAAGATACAGTAGGAAATGCAAAGGTAAGAAACAAAAGTTTCGTGAGCACAATATGCGAATAGGGTTTTGGTTTCCAATGGAAAACAAAACATACATGGAAGTACAACGGGATGATAAGAACATACAGCAATTGCCCGACACCAATAACCATCAATCCAGGTCCAGTCCTGTTTAATCACCACCCTCATTACTGCTCCCTTGTCTCGTCCCTAGTCTATTTTAAAGCAAATCCTAGTCATGTCATCTATTATTTCAGTATGCACCTTAATGATAAAGTTTTTTTAAATAGCCAAAATACGATGTTAAATATCTTCTAAAAAATCAATGCTATTCCTTTAATGTCATATCCAATCATTGCTCAAATTTTCTATTTCTCAACTTTTTTGTACAGTTTGAAATGAGATACAAATCACATCCGCACATTGCCATTGGTTGTCTCTTAAGTCTCCATCCATCCCTTTTCTTTCTCGTGCAGCTTGTTAAACCAGGTTATTTGTCCTATAGAGCCTCTGAGTTTCACTTTTGCTATTTGCCTCACTGGTGGTATTGCATCACCAAGGTAATTCCATAAGTTGTTAAATTTAGAGGCTTGACCAGCTTCAGACTTGATTTTTTTGTGTGTGAGACTATGTCATGAGTGGTAGTGTGTGTGTGTGTGTGTGTGTGTGTGTGTGTGTGTGTGTGTTTTGTTTTTTGTTTTTTGGTATTTAGATATATTTTACATCCTTGTTCATTTTTTTACAGTGTTTATTTTCCCAGGTGTAGTCCCCCTAGGATTTCCATCACCAATTGTCATGCACCATCACCGTAGTCCCTTGTGTTCTTCTTGCCCTTATTTTGATTCCTTTCCTTCTCCCTCCCCTGCAGAATGTCTCTTGATTTACAGTTGTCAGTTTATTTTTGTTTTGTTGTGGGATTTTTTGGTGATGATAATTATTCCCCCCCATCCCTTATTTGGCTCCCTTATATTCCTAGGGGTAGTGTATACTTTTTATTGAAGCATATCAGGAGGCGCATAATGTCTGGTAGTCCCGATTTGTGATATTAGCAGCCCTTGCTGATCATTGCCTAGACCAGCACTACCCCATGGAATTATCCTTAGTGATGAAGATGTTCTCTATATGCATGTTCCAACACAATTACCACTAGCCAAATGTGGCTATCAAGCACATGAAATGTGGCTGGTGGACTGAGGAACTGAATTTTTAGGCTGTTCATTTTAAATAGCTGCAAGTATTTAATTCATAGGGGTTGTAAATTGATCTAACTGAAAATTGTAAGTATTCAGAGTTTAGAAACAAAACTGCACTTCTGGGCAGAGTGAGGCAACAAGATTACGGAGGGCATGGTGGAAAGTTATTGGTAGTTGGAGGAATGGCCCAGTGGTACACGGGCAGAATGTATTCAGGAAAAAGCAGAGCCCTGGAGTTAGAGTAAGGCGAGAAGGCTGCAAGGTGACATGTAGAGGGCCTGTTAGGGTCTTTAATCTTGAAGGCAAGAGAGAGCTATTGAAGGTTTTTCAAAGATTGAACAGTCCATTTTAGATGGGATGATTCCGGAAAGGGAGAGACTCAGTTTGAAGCAATTGGAAGTGACTGTGAGAAGGTCTGGCTGAGGACCAGTAGACCAGTTCCTTCAGGAGGACAGAACCTGCACCTTAAGGTGGTCTTCAGGGTCTAGAGAGCTGAGTGAGTGTCAACAGGATCTGGCCTCAGGACTGAACTAGTGACAGGTAATCAAACTGAATAGGTGACTTGAGTGCTAAAAACCCAGGTCTCCTTGCCTAAGCCTTTTCTCCCCTCCAGAAGTCCTGCTCCAGTTCACAAGTGATTTTGGAATGATCTTGGGCCCATATTGAAAACATCTCTTGATTATATAATTTTTACAGACTTACTCTATTCCTTTATTTTTCTTTTTTTTTAAAGACTTATTTATACATACAAGAGCTGGGGTGCAGGCCAGAAGTGTGGGGGAGGGCTGAGAGGATTCACCAGAGACAGAGCAGGGAGCAGAACAGGCAGACTGACTGAAATATACTGCTGAAGGGAGCAGTGGGCGAGTCAGGAGAAGTCTGCTGCGCCATGGGGAAGCTCCCTGGCTGGGGATGGAATTCAGGCTGCAGTGGCTGTGGATAGCCTTATAGTGCTGAGGCTTAACCCGTTGCACCACCAAGGAGGCCCCTATTTCTTTATATTTCAACTTATATTTCTGAGTTACCTAAACAACTCTGGGAGGAATTTGGGGGAGTTGGTTATGCCCACACACACTGGTGAAGACCATGAGATTGGAGGTAGGAAAGAAGTAGAATGAGACGGAAGGGAGAAGAGACTGGAGTGCCTTGCTGTCAGGCAGAGGAAGAGGGAAGACACCCGGGGGCTTGGTTCCAAGGCTGCCAGTGTAACCTCTTTTCATGTGCAGGGTCAATAAAATCCCTGTCCTCTTTCAGTAAGCCATTAATTGGCTGGTCAGAGGAGTCCTCTGGATCACCATAACTTTAATTCTGTACACAATCTTGTGGTTACTATAATCACAGCAGAGATTTCCTCATACCCGGTAGAGCCAGCTGCAGAAGAGTGTTCCCAGGAATTAAAGGAAGTCAAGAATATCCTCTGCCCACCCCCCCAGCACTTTCTGCACACTCAGGATAACAGGAGCCACCTGACACACCCGGAGGAGAAAAATCTGACCTGCATCTGGGTTGAAGTACATGATTAGGGCAGGAGAAAATAAAATTGTGTTCACTTTTGCTTATACAAGTGCTGAGACCAGAGCAGCCAGGTTGAACTTTGCCCTTTGGGGGGTGCCATGATCTATTTCCTTGAGCCCCATCCCTGTCCCCTCTTAGTCATTTGGACACTTTTCCCATGACCTAAATCTGATCTAAGGAAGTAACAGTTGCCAAAGACCCAGCACAAGAGAATTACATGGAAGGGACCTCAGGGACCAGCCATTATGACCTACCCTCCATTACCCTAAATTCCCTCCCAAACCCAGAGAGGGGAAGTGCTTTTCAAGGCCACTCAATCAACTAGCAGCTCCATGAAACCAGTCAGCTAGGCTAACTCTTTGTCCAGTGTTCTCTCCTCCACAAAGAGAAACCTGCAGGGCAAGTCCAGTTCTCAGTCATGTTTCCACTGGCCTGCACAGCATTTTCAGAATATTACCAGAATTTTTTATCAGAAGTTTTAAAGTGGAAAATCTCACCTAAATACCTGGGATTTTGACTAGTCTTGAAAATTTGGAAGATCTGGTGTGCTGGGTTCATTTATATACCAGTTTGTCATCACTAAGGATCTGCCCCTGGAATGCAGGTTGGGATTGCATTACCTCCATACCATTTTTTACCTAAAGGTTATCACAGTGGTACAGAGAAGCAGCCTCTCTGAGCTGGAAGCTTCTAAGAGAAGCCCACCCTTAGTCCCCAAAAGCTTGTGGCTTTGAATAGGGCTTCTCCCTATTCATACAGGGAGTCAGGAGACAAGGATTCCCACCCCAGTTAAGCTCCTAATGAACTGAGGCATTTAAAGGTAGTCGCATTTCTCTCTGTTCCTCAGTTTTCCCCATCGGTGAAATGGATCTTCTGTGCAGCGCCCTCCAGCGCAAGGCGCCAAGGCCGACACAGAGCCTTCGCCAGGGGGCGGGGCGGGGCGTCGGCGGGACGGGGCGGGGCGGGGCGTCGGCCGGCGGGCCCCGGTGCCAGGTGCGGTTTGGTCCTCCCCGGGCGCCGTAGGCGGTGATCCCGCTAGTGCTGGGGGCTGAACTCTTCTGCGCCAGAGGCGGCTGCGGCGGCGGCGGCTGGAGCTGAGAGGAGCGGCTCGGCCGCCCGCCTTCTTCTCTCCACTTCCGCGCCCCCCGGGCTATGGCGGCGCAGTCGGGTAAGAAAGGGCCGTGGCGTCCTGTCCCACCGTTATCTCGGAAGCTGGGGCCCGGGCCCCTGAAAGGAGCCGGCGGCCTTTGGGGTGTTTGCGATTCAGTGGCCCCTAATGAGCACAGCGCTCCCAGGAGACGCGGAGGTGGCGGGACTTGGGGAACTGAGGGGCGGGAGAATTAGGACTCGGTGGGGCAGGCGGGTTGGGTGATTTCCCGCGAGTTGAGGTCGCTAGGAAGAAGGGATGCAGGTTCTGCCGGGAGCGGGGCAGTTTTTGTTGGGAACCTGGTGACTGTAGGTCCCCGAATTAAGGAAACGAGGGGCCTCGGTTCTCTTGGAGTGAGAGTTTTGTGGAATTTGGGGAGTACAGAATCCTCAAGCTTCCATGCAGTTGGGAGGGGATGGAGAATTACCCCGGGTTTTGGGTTTTCTATGTGGGAAATGGAGAATTTAACTTCCCCGATGCAATCCAAGACTTCTCACGGACATCTGCGTGCCTGGATACACCCCCATGGGTGTTGAGGCTGTTGCAGGAAATAGGAGAGTATGGGCTTCCTGGGAGTTTAGATCACGGATTAGTTAGGAGAGATTGGGGAATTCTTCCCAGAGAAGGTCGGACCCCTGGGGTTCTGGACTCTTCCATGGAAGATGGGTCCTTCTTGGCCTCTCTGAGATATGAAAGGAACGTGATCAAACACCTCCTGGAAGAAAGAGTTGTCCAAGGGTGAACTGGGGCTGCAGTCCCCTCTCAGTCAGCTCACACACCGTGCTGCAACTTCCTGCCTTCCTGGCTTGTCCCCCAGCCCCAGGCCCTTTCTGTTGCCTGTTTCCCAGCCACCTGTGTGGGTGACCCAGCTTCTGGGTCAATGTCCAGAGCTTTCTAGAGGTGGCAGGAGGGAAGAGTGGAAGAGGGAGTCTGTCCTGGATATCTGCCCCCACTTCCTGGCTTTCAGCCTGTGGACAGTCATTTCCTCTATCCTGAATACAAGGACCAGGCCACCAGTGGGTCACTTCCTCACCGTGGGAGCATGGGATTTTCTCCTCATTCTTGATAATAGGCTAATGGAGAAAGAGGACTAAGGATAGAAATGCTCCCTGTCCTGTTCTGTTTTAATTGTTTCTTTAGTTTGCAGAACTTTTCAGTTCATGTGATTTCCAGTGACTTCTTGTAACCTCGGTGTATCATAGCTTCCCTATCTTGAACCTTGTTTCTCAGAAACTTATGAAAGATCTTAGAGTGCAATAGTGCATAGAAGATTTTCTGAGTGAGTCAAAATGCTGTCTAGAGGCATTAAAGCTTCTAGATGCATTTGTTTATATATTCATCCTGAAGAGTATTTGTTGGATACTTCTGTGCCATGCACTTAACCAAGTGCTGAATATGGTGAAGAATAAAAGGGACACAGTCCCAACCTTTATGACACTTAACAGTTCTAAATATGAACAGTAAGTAGAGGTACTAATGGAGATAAATGCTATAGTAATTGAGATAACAATGTGAACTTATACTCCAAGCATACAGTGTTGTAAATCAATATTACCTCAATAAATGTAATTAAAAATAAATCATTGAGACAAGCCATTGAGATAAGTGCTATAAGAGTGCATCAGGTGTTAGGGGAGTGAATAAGGATTGCTTCCCTTTAAAAAGCAAGTTATGCTGGGCCTCCTGGTGGCCTAGGGTTAAGTCTCAGCACTACCACCGCTAATGCCCTCCTGTGGCAAAGCAGCCTGAGTTCGATTCCTCTGGCCAGGGAGCTAACCCACAAGGCGCAATAGACCTCTCTTGTTTTGCCTGCTGCTCCCCTCAGCAGTATATTTCAGTGGATCTGCCTGGTCTGCTCCCCACTCTGTCACTGGTGAATCCTCTCTCACACACACACACACATACACCACTGGCCTACACCCAGTTTTTCTATGAAAAAAATAAAAATCTTACAATAAAGGAATAATTCTTTTTAAAAAATTAAAATAAAAAGCAAGTTATGCTGATCTCTGAGGATAAGTAAAAGTTAGTCCAGTAAAGAAAAAGCAAAGAACATTCCAGGCAGAGGGAATAGAGTAAAAAGACCCAAAGTCAGGAAGATAAGTGCCACTGTGGCTATTTTATGGGTACGGAGATTACGGCTCAGAAATGACTTGGTCAGGGTTCCATAGCCAAATAAATGCCAGTGGATTCACTGGCATTCACATTTTCCAATTTTAAATTAAGTGCTTCGTCCTCTCTTTATCAAAAACACCATAATGAGGTTGCCTGTGGCGTCAGAGAACGAAGAGAGACTTAAACTTTTACTTGTTCTCTCCACTCTGTGTTCCAAGACAACTCAAATTCCTGTGTAACAGGAGAATCAACAAAGAAATCAAATATTTACTGAGTGCCTGTGATGTCTCAGACACTGGGCTGGGCCAAGTTTTACTTAAAATTTTAACAGATGCCAGAGCAAGGAGAGACTTGAGATAATGTAACTCTCCTCATTTTACATATGAAGTTCCAGGGAAGAGAATGGCCTGTCCAGTCTTACTCACTAGTGATATAGCCAGGACTAATGTAGGACTTCTTCTTTGGTGTTCTTTCCAGTATTTAGGAAATTCTTTTCAGTATTTGCTTCAGACATACAGGGTCTTACACATGGTAAGCCCTTAATAAGTATTTGTGGAAATAAATATGCTATTTGTGCCTACTTGAAATCAACTTTATTGAGAATAATTAAGGAAAAAAGAACAAATCAAAACAAGATTTCCAAGGCCTGTATGTGGTAACAGTATGGAATTTCAGAAATGGGGAAGAACTATTCGTACACTCATTCCATAAATATAAGTTGAGTTCCTAGTATGTGCCAAGCACTTGTGGGCCCTTGGGAATACAGCAGAGAACAAAATAGACCAAATCTTTTCCTCATGGAGTGTCTATTCTAGTGGGGAGAGAGACTAAGTAAATATATGAATGTCATCTAGTAGGGATGAATGCTCTGAAGACAAAGTAGGATAAGGACATAGGAACAGTGGGAGGTTGGGGAGCCTTTTTTTTTTTTCCATAAAAGATCTGGGGTATAGGCCAGAGGTGGGGGGGGGTTTCTGTGTATGTAAGAGGATTCACTCTAGACAGAGTAGGGAGCAAAATAGGCAGATTTACTGAAAACACTGGTAAGGGGAGCAGCAGGTGAGACAGGAGAGGTCTGCTGCACCAAATGTGGGTTTGCTCCCTGGCCAGGAATAGAACTCAGGCCATAGGGATAATAATACTGAGACTTAACTCCTAGCACACCAGGGAGGCCCCAGGGGAGCCTTTTTGATTAATGACAACTGAGTAGTGAAATGAAGAAGGGAATGAGCCATGTGGCTATCTGGGAGAAAAATAACCCAAACAAAGGGAATAAGAGAATGAGCAAAGGCCCAAGTGCTTGGCATGTTTAAGGAACAACAGGATGTCTAGGGTGGCTACTATTAAATAGATTTGATCAGGGGATGCTTTTTGAAAGAGGTAAGATTTGAAGAGTCCTAAGTAGGTTCGAAAAAAGGCCAGGGGTCAAGTAGAGATGAGTGGGGAGGATGATATCCTGGAAGGAAAGAAGTCAGGAATTGGATGCAAAGGTGGACAAGTTTCAAGGTTTTCACAAGGATAGTGAAATTGATAGTGTGGTAGAGGCAGGGACTGGGCTGTGGCGGTGGGTGGGCAGGGAGGGTGGGGCAGGGAGGTCAAAGGAAATGGAAGGTAAGGCTGAGAGGGTGGGTCAAACCAGACCGTGGGAGGTTTAATGTCCAGGCTTATGGAATTTTCCAGTCTGCAGTAGAGGCAGAAACAGTTATGATATGGGCATTTTGTTCCTAGACTATCAGTCTGGCACTGATGGACAGGTTGGATTGGCCAAGGGTAAGGCAGGCATCAATGTGGAGGTGGATCCTGACCTGAGGTGTTAGTGATGGATTAAAGAAGGCACCAACCAGTAGGAAATGCCTTGTGTTATATGCAAGGCAGGGTGACTTGGATGACCCTGGATTTGCGATGGGGGGAGCAAGTTAGGGTCCAAGAGGACCACAAGGTTCCAAAGCGGAACAAAAATCCATCCTGTTAAGAGTCTGTATTAGACTTTCTACATTCCTTCTGTGTTTTTCTGCATCTTCTGGAGGTTGACTGATGCATCACTTTGGCATTTCAGTGACCTGGAGCCATAGGAGTCTCTTACAAGTCTATCTCTCTCACACTTGACCTTCCTTAATACAGTAGTAGAAAGAATTAGACTTTCTTACCTATTGGTTTACATCCAACAGTAGCCAGAACATGAAGCCATTGGCTGATTCCATTAAAGTGTACCTTGGTGTCTACTTGGGATTCTATTTTGTCAGTTCCTTCTGCTATAATTTACTTTTTCCCTTAGTTAAAGACACAGACTTTGGAATTTGGCAGACCTTTAATATGATCCCAGCTTTAACATCTGTTAGCTGAGCATTTTAATTTCCTCTTTAGGAGAATGAAGCAACAATAATCCTTCTATGCTAGTTCTTCAATCACAGGATCTTTATATTCCATAAGTTCATGTTTGCATAGCGCTTAGGACACTGCCTGGCATATAATAAGGGCTCAAAGTAGGTGTGTTGTGGGTTTTTTTTTTTTTTTCTCTTTCTATCATTAGCAATGGGTAAAGACTGCCATATGGGACTTCTGAATGAATTAACCAGTTAGTTCCCCGATTGAGGTTCTTTGAATGACTTCCCCAGGTTAGAAAATGCCTGTTTATTCACAGTTAAGGGAAGGTATAGTTGGAAGGGAGAACCTGAGTGCACTAAAGCCCCTGGGACCATCCATCTCATTTGTTTCCCTACCAAGTATCTCATTACTGTGCTAGCTAGTCCTACACTCAGCACCTGGTTTATCCCTTTCTGACGTGTTATTTCTGTACATATCCTTGTCCCTCATGAGCACTCTCCCTCATTAGGGAGTTGGCCTAATCTGTGTCTTACAGTGGGCACATAGAAAATGTTTGCTGACTTTGTTTTGAAACATTTTCTTCAGGGCCTCCCTGGTGGTGCAGGGGTTAAAGTCAGCACTATCAAGCTGTTGCCAGCCACTGCAACGTGAGTTTGATCCCCGGCCAGGGAGCCCACATGGCGCAGCAGACCTCTCCTGCCCCGCCTGCTGCTCCGCTCAGCAGTGTACTTCAGTAGATCTGCCTGTTCTGCTCCCCACTCTGCTTCTGGTGAATCCTCTCTCAAACACACATAGTTCCCCATCCCCGCACCTCTGGCCTACACCCCAGTTCTTCTATGCATAAATAAATAAAAATAAATCTTTTTTTTAAATGAAAACATTTCCTTAAGATTTTATAGTTTCGTGTACTCAGCTCTGCCTTCCCTCTCCCCCACACTCTTTAAATATACATGAAATAAAGACGAAAAGCTACTTCTAATTCAGTTGCCAGCTAAGTGTCAGGCACTGTGGGAGGTATTTTCACATATATTACGTTATTTCTCTTAATCCTTTTGGTAATCCTGTAAGCAGGTGATATTATCCTTATTTTAAAGATTAAGAGACAAGCTCAGAGAGGTTAAATAATTTACCCAAAGACACAGAGCCAGTTTTCAAACCCAGGTTTAACTCTCTTTCTTCTGCTTGATACTCCCAAATTTTTCCTAATGAACTAAAGGGCAGAAGAGGATAGCAAAAATGAAACCACCCGAGATGCCTGGGTGTGTGCCTTAGCCTGAAAAATGAGAGACCCCTGGTTTGGTGTAGTAATGCCCTCAGAACTCGAAGGAATCATTTCATCCCTCCCTTTATGAAGGAAGAACCTAAGATCCAGAGAAGCCCAGAAGCCCCTTTAAAAATGAAGTAATGTTTTTTCTTTAGACACTCCCATTGGTAATTTTTAGTAAACTAGTGAGGAGGGAAACCCTTTGGGATACAGGGGAGAGTATCTAGAGGAATGTTAATCATTACTGTTAGTCTTGTTAGTAGTCATTTCATTAAAAGGTGATATTTTCTCTCTTGGCTATTCCATACCAGCCACTGCCCTGCCCTGCTGCTTCCTTCTTTATCCTGGAACAAGTGAGATTTAAACACCTGACCTGCCAGTTCCCAGGGGGCACAGCAGTTACCATACTTGTTTTGTACCACACTGAACTGGGCGGGTTTTGTTCCTGGTTCTCTTTGTCTGGTGGAATATGAGAAGCATCAAAGATTGTTCTCAAATGAAAGGATAGGTTCTGTGCAAGTTGGTTCAGGCTAGGCTTTATCTTCTCATGGGTTCTTAGCACTTGGGGATTTCTCACCACTTTGAAGTCTGAAAAGGACTAGTTTGCAGAAAACCAGCTCTTAGACTAAGATTAAAGTGAATGTTCGTGTCTTGTGGGAAAGGCACTGGCTCCGAGCTGAGGTATCAGGCTGCCCTTCCATGGAATAACTGTGCAGACGGAGAAATTCTCAGCTTGTATGAAGCCATACAGGGTAATAAAAACACAGTTGGTCCAGTAGTCTCTGAACTTGGGGTTGAGCCCCTCCCAGGCTAGCTTTACCAACTTTCTGATGGCTGGGCAACTCAGTTTTCCTTCTCTAAGCCCGTATTTCTTTCAGAAAAATAAAATGGTTGGATTAGAGTAGATGATTCTTAAAGGCTCTTGCAGCCTTAGTCCCCTGCCATGCTAGTGCCTGTCCCAGTGATACACATTATCTGAGAGTCACATCACCAGTGATGTGTGATAGTTATATATAAACTGTATACCAGATTCAATAGATCCTGGAGGTGAGAACCTTTGTAGAGAACCATTTCTTGCAATCTTCACCTTATTGGTGCATCACTTCTTTTTTTTTTCATAAGATTTATTTCATTTATGCATATAAGAACTGGGAGCTAAGCATTGTGGGGGCGGTGCAGTGAGAGGATTCACCAGAGACAGAGTGGGGAGCAGAACAGGTGGATCCACTGAAATATACTGCTGAGGGGAGCAGTGGGTGAGATAGGAGAGGTCTGCTTCGCCATGTGGGTCAGTTCCTTGGCAGTGGATGGCGATAGCTCTGTGACTTTAACCCCTGAGCCACCAAGGAGGCCCGGCATAGCACTTCTTAAAAGCAGTAAATTCCAATACTAACTGTGAATCACAGTTTTCTAATTATTAAACCCCTTATTGTTTGAGGTTGCTGAGGCATTTCCTTAATCAGACTCCCATTCTGCATTCTGACGATCAGTAACCACTCTTGATAAGTCTGCAAATAAAAGAGGTAAACACTGTAGAGGGAGAGGGTGGACAACCTGGTACAATGAGGTATTTTCCTAGGGGAAGAACTTCCCAGGAAAACTGAACTCTGGATTGGTCTCCATGGGACCTCACAAAAGTCTCCAAGATACATTATTATGTTTCTCACATTCCCTGAAATAAAGGCTGTAAGAGAGTTAGGATCATTGACTTTTATCACTGTAAGGGAGCAGAAGAAGCCAAGTATCTTCTTTTGAAGAGTGGGTGTGGGCGACTGAAGCCTCTGGATAAATATCCTTGTTTGAGCACTTCATCTCAAAAAAAGACATGTAGGCAGACTGAGGCCTGTGCATCTACATGTGACTTTACTGTAGGAACTCGCCCTGGGAGCCAGAACACTTGTTCCAGGGGGATTATCCCTCCTGGCTGTTGGAGCGCATCTTTTTTATTTATTTATTTATGCATGCATGCATGCCTGCAAGCTGGGTACAGGCCAGAGGCGTGGGGGTAGCAAGAGGGTTCACCAGAGACAGAGTCGGGAGCAGAACAGGCAGATGGACAGAAATACACTGCTGAGGGGAACAGCAGGCGAGGTAGGAAGGGTCTGCCATTCCATGTGGGAATCTCCCTGGCCAGGCGTCAAACTCTTGTCGCTGCTGCCAAGAGCTCCACAGCTTAACCGCTGCACCACCAGGGAGGCCCTGGAGCACATCTTTGGAAGTTAGCTTTGTCCCCGGCTGTTGGATCCAGTTATTCTTTTGGATTTGCCACACAAAGGAGTATCTGTTTTGCGTCAGGATTTATGCTAGGACCTGGAGATTTGAAGATGATTATAGTGCAATCTTTGACCTTTAGAACTGTGGGATAGGCTGGGACTGAAGGAGATTACAACATAATAAACTGTAATTATAGAATAAATAGTATAAAACAGGTATGCACAAATTGAAACAAACACCACCTACTTTTGGGAGACTACCGTGGAAGGATAGGCATTTTTTTTTAAAGATTTATTTATTTATGCATACAAGCTGGGGTAAAGTCCAGAGGCTTGGGGCGGCGAGAGGGTTCACCAGAGACAGAGTGGGGAGCAGAACAGGCAGATAGACGGAAATACACTGCTGAGAGGAGCAGTGGGCAAGGCAGGAGAGGTCTGCCGCGCCATGTGGGAATCTCCCCGGCCGGGCATCAAACTCCCATCACCGCTGCCAACAGCTCCACAGCGCAGCGCTTAACCGCTGCGCCACTGGGGAGGCCCAGGATAGGCATTTAAGGGGAAAGGAGGATAAAGTATCCTTAACATAGAGAATAGCTTGAATTGTGAATGTTAGGGTGCAGGACTATGAATGTGTATGACAGGTATGAGAAATAGATCAAGATGTGACTAGAACATCCCTTTATAAGGAATGAGTAATAACTTTTTTTAGGGCCACCTTGTAGAAGACTGTTAGTTATTTCAATATTTATTGAGGGACAGTAGTAGGCCAGAGACTGGTCTTGGTTCTTCAAGTCCTTTGGAGGCAACAGTAGCTAACTTTCATGATGTATGAGGAGCTTGTGTTCCTGCCTCAGGACCTTTGCATGTATCACCACTCCTTTGTCATTCTGCCTATTCCTTTTTGCCTGCTCAGTTTATATTTATCCTTAAGAGCTCAGCCTAATAGTTGCTTCCTAAAGGAATACGTGTTTGTCCCACCTCACCCCCCTTTTCCTACTTATGAACTTGATATCTCCTTCATACCACTTTCCCCAATTATAATTAAGATAATTATGTTAAAATGACCTTATTGGTTAGTATCTTCTCTAGCTTAATCTTTTATTTGCTGCTCTTTCCCCAGCATAGTGTTAGATATGTAGTCAGCATGCAGTAAATATTTGCTGAAAGAATGACTGAACCATATCCATTGAATTTAGCAATGAGCAGTCACTGTTGACCTTTGTGAGACAGTTTCAGAGAAATGGTGGGTGTGGAAGTCAGATTGCAGTCAATTATGCAGTAAGTAGGAAGTGAGGAAATGAGGGCAGTGATGTATACATAACTTTTTAATATGCCTGACTGTAAAGGGGAGAAGCCAAGGTGGTAGCTATAAGAGAAAAGGAGCAGTTTTGTTTTTGTTTTTTTGGGGTTTTTTTGATGGGAAAGGCTTGAATTCCCTTAAATGGTAATTGAAGGAGTCCGTGGGTGGCGGGGGCGTGGTGACAGCAATACCTGAAAGTGCACGTCTTCTGAGAGGTAGGATAAGGTAGAATCCAGAATGGAAATGTCGTGCTAAGCATCTTCTGTAGATATTGGAGTGTCTGGGTGAGCCAGCTAAGGTTGTGCAGTAGAGGAGGGA
Organism: Scalopus aquaticus; assembly: GCA_004024925.1. Lineage (NCBI taxonomy): Eukaryota > Metazoa > Chordata > Mammalia > Eulipotyphla > Talpidae > Scalopus > Scalopus aquaticus. The sequence continues at coordinate 101,425 of PVIJ01002245.1, read as the reverse complement.
AGAAGCCAAAGACCTGAGTAGGACTGTAGTGACGGACAGGCAAGGATTGGAGTGGTGTTTGGAAGGGGGAACTAGGTGAATATGAGAGAAAGGCATCTGGGTCTTGATTTTGTGCCTCTAGTGCCTAGGACAGAGCAGGTACTAAGTGATTGTTGACCGAATGGCTTTGAATTTCTCAAGACTTGAGAAGGCAGGGCAGGCTCTGGAGGGTGTGGCAATAACAAGTTATCTTGAATATCTTCATAGTGGAAAGGCCTGATTCTTTCTGAATTCTGGAAGCAACCAGAAATCATGCAGAGCCAAGTGAATGGGTTGAACTGCTGAGTGAATGGGTGGTCAGGTTAGAGACTATTCCTTTTTGGTTAAAAAGTAGAACAAGAAACAAGGTGTGGCTTCAGATTGTGAGATTTGTTCAAAGTGGGACACAGCAGCTCACAAACTGACTCTGAAAGCCCTTCCATGAGGAGTTATAAAATTGTTTCAAACTGGTACCTCAGAACTTAGAAGATTCTTTTTGGTGACTGTTCATTAAAAATCCTCACTAATCCACTCAAACTCACTGTCCATAACCCACTTTAAGTGAACTTCCAAGACTGTAAGCCTTGGTGTTTGTGAGAATGATGCCCACTAGCACCTGAAAAACAAGAAGTTCCCTCACAGAATCTGAGAAGCTGATCAAAAGTCCTGTCACTAAGTTGATCTATGCCCTGTCACTGGGGGGCTAGAAGAGAGGGGGCGGGGGTGGTGGGAGTTTGAGCTTTCAAAACCTGCCAGCTTGTTTAACTCTGCTCTGGGGTGTGAGGACAGCTGTCTGTGCCCTGGGTGCCCCAGAGCCCTGCTGAGCAATCTTGAAGGGCCTGGGTCCTTGCATTGTCTATTCATGGGCCCTGTGCCTGTAAAACAGGGCTCAGTGACTGTCACTGGGCCTTGGGTAGTCTGGAGTCACAGGGAGAACAAAGCCGCATGCATGGAGCACACAGAGGGTTTTGTAACAACCTTGTCCTGCTTTCTAGGGCCAAGTCAGGTACCATAAATTGGTCTCAGCTGCCCTCTTTTTTCAAGAAGTTGGCATCTGAGCCACACTGGGAATACTGCGTTTTATTCTTTTTGGAGCCCATGCAGTCTTCTCCATCCTTTCTCAGCCTTTGGTAAATCCTCCATCTTTCCGAGCTCAGGTCAAGTGTCAGAGTTTCCCCTACAAAGACTTTCCTGGCTCCCCTGAGTGGAATGAGCTGGAATTAACACAGTGGGATGGAAAGAGCGTGGGCTTTAGAGTGAGCCAAACGAGTTCAGATGCTAGATCTGCCATTTGGCCTGATTTCAATTCTCCCATCCATTAAGTGAGTATAATAATACCTGTGGCAAAGGATTGTTTTGAAAATTAAATGAGATTAGGTCGTTGAAAGCACCTAGCATAGTTCTTGGTATACAAGAAGTATTCATTAAGTGTTCTTTCCCTCCTGTACTAGTAACTTCTTTCTCTGAACTAAAATGGTACTTTGCCTCTCCCTCTGAAATAAGATCTAAGTGAAAAGTTATACTCAGAAAAGTATTTCTTTTCTAGTGGATTTGTTCTTTGAGGAATGGGGATGATGTTATCCAACAGTCTCCAACATAGAGCTTTATATCAAAAAGATGCTGGTGAATTATGAACTCCTGGACTAGGTGATGGAAAATCTGCAAAATCAGGACTCTTGAGGAATAGGAAAAGGCAGTGTTTAGCCTAGAGAAGAGATGTTTCTGGTGTAGACTGGAAACAGTCATAGGAAAAGATGACACTGAAAGAGACCTTGTTCATTTCTTGTACTCAGTGCTGTTACGAAGGCTGAAAGTGCTAGGAAATGGCACTTTGTTTCAGTAAGGAAACGGAATAATCAGAACCAGTTTTTTTTAAAGATTTATTTATTTATGCATACAGGAACTGGGATGTAGGCCAGAGGTGCAGGGTGGTGAGAGGATTCACCAGAGACAAAGCGGGGAACAGAACAGGCGCATCTACTGAAGTACATAGCTAAGAGGAGCAATGGGCGAGGCAGGAGAGGTCTGCTGCGCCATGTGGGAAGCTCCCTGGCTGGGGATCAAACTCTTGCTGTAGTGGCTCTAGACAGCTTCATGGTGCTGAGACTTAACCCGTTGCACCACCAGGGAGACTCCAGAACCAGTTATAAAAAACGGAATGAGACTACTTTTCAGGCCATGAATCCTCTGTCCCTGGGGAGATGAAGAGGCAGGTTAAGTGCTGACCAGAGATCCAAAGGGGAAATGATGCGTCCAGCAGAGTGTTAGCACAACCCTCTCAATATGTGAATCTGTTTACTCAGTCTTACTCTACACAGAAGTAATCCCATCCTTTTGCCCCCTGTTACTTTGGAACTCTGAACCCCTTGGTTTTGTGCGCAGGTGAAGATGTCTGGAGGTGTCCAGGCTGTGGGGACCACGTCGCTGCGTGTGAGAGGTGGTATAGGACTACCAACAAAGCCTGGCATAGGTCTTGCTTCCGGTAAGTGGGTCTGTCTTCCTGTCTCTGCCAGTGTACCGTTTCATATTCTGGAAAATACAGAAAAAGCTTCTGACTTGAGAATTTCCATTTTGATAGGAGTAAGGCAGGGCAGAGATGTGTGGGAGAGCACATGAGGCACGTGAGGTGTGTGTCCTCTGCCTTCTGACTCTCCGTGCCAAATAAAAATGGAAGAGCCCCAGATGGGCCCTGTGCAGTTAGAGGTGGGGTGGGGCTGGCAGAAGCCCTTTCGGGGATGTCTCAACATCCTCACTTTACAGGTGAGGAAACTGAGTCCCAGAAAGACCACTTTCCCATAAGTGCGCTATTGATTGTGTAGGTGCCTTAAGGATTTTTTTTGTTTGTTTGTTTTGTTTTTTTAAAGATTTATTTTATTTATTTATGCATATAAGAACTGGGGTCTAGGCCAGCGGTGCTGGGGGGAAGGGGGATGAGAGGATTCACCAGACACGGGGAGCAGAATAGGTGGATCTACTGAAATACACTGTTGAGGGGAGCAGCAGGCGAGACAGGAAAGGTCTGCTGGGCCGTATATGTGGGTCAGCTCCCTGACCAGGGATAGAACTCACGCCGCAGTATAAGTTGGCAGTAACTGGCAATAACTTCATAGTGCTGAGACTTTAACCCCTGCGCCACCAGCAAGGCCCAAGGGTTGTTTTTATTATATATGGTAGAACCACCTCTTCACAGGATGCATCCCTAGTTTCCTGCTTTTTTGTTACTCACTTTTATTATAACTTTTCGATGATTGGAGACAGCTCAGTTTGTTGAAAATAACAGACTTTACAGTCAGATTAGTTCCTGCTGTCTGAGGCTCAGTTTCCTCATCAGGAAAATAATGAACTTTTTAATCTCTCTCTTAGACTGGTTAAGATGGTAGGTACCACTGAGTTTATTCCTTTGCCCTGTGAAATTGGAATCCTCAGGAGTGGGAGCTTGTCTTGGTTTCTCTAGAACATAAAATGTGGTCGTTTCTTGTTAGAGACCGGGTGGGCATGTGTGGCGTCTGTGTCTGAAGTGGTGGGTGCTCATATCCCAAGAATGAGACAGATTAGATCAGCACTCTGCTATAGATTCCAGCTCCCACATACCGCTGTTGTTGCAAATCATCCCCCGTGCTGATATTGAGTAATTTAATTGACCTTTAAGCACTTGCCACCACCCAGGAGCTGTGCAGGGGATTGGCCTGGAGAGCTCCGGCTTCTGGAAGAGTTGAGAAGAACCAGCATTTTTCTGATCTTTCGGCTCTAATTTAAAGCTCTCCTGTCTTCTCTGTGAATCTGATTACCTTGGTTTCTCCACATCTTTACCCTCATGGAAATCGATTCTGCCTTTTCTATGTCTTTTAGTAAAATAGGCACTTATGTCAAGGACCTTAGAGAAAGGTCCTTGCACCTAATGATTTGATAGGCCAGGGTTTGCCTTGGAATCTAACTCTTAAGGTCATATTTGTTCCTGCTGTTTTCCTATTCATATGAATATTTTCTATCCAAAGTGAGCAGAGCAGAGTAGAACAAGCAAATCTTTGGAATTTCTGTATTCTTCTAGAACTTCAGAACTACACGATATAACCCTATATATGAATGATATAACCCTTTCCCTAACCAGGTGAGAGGGGTGAGACCAAAAAGTCAAAAAGAGTAGCACAGACATGGATGTGTGTGTGTGTGTGTGTGTGTGTGTGTGTGTGTGTGTGTGTGTTTTAGTGTTAGAGAAAAACAGAGCGAAGCACAAATACACACTTACATAGGAGTAAGACATATTAGTTGCTAAGAATGCAGGCTATGGAATGAAAATGGTTTCAAATCCTGACTTTATAATTTATTGACTGGCCTTAGGTGACTTCCCACAAAGTTGCTGGGGAGGATTAAATGTGATGACTAATATAAAATGCCTAGCATAGCACCTGACACACGGAAAATCCTTGATAATCAGTAGCACTCACTTTGTATTGTGTATGTCTATGTACGCCTCTATGCAGGAGTTTGTTTCTCTTATTATGCACTTGTTGGTCATCTGATGTGGAACCTCAGGAATTATGGTTAATTTTGAGCTGTCCTGGCACAATTAAAACAACGATTATACCTCTGGGGGAACTGGAACATCTAGGTTTGGCCTCCTAGTTGCCTCTTCACTTTGAGGACAGACTCTCTCTAATCTGACTTTATTGAAGGAGCACATCTCCTGACCCCCAAGCTTGCCCATTTAAATTGGATGACATGGAACCCTCAGATGGAGCCTGGTAATTTGCCCTGGGGAGACTGGCTGCTCTGGAGCCAATTTGACTTTTGTCCAGATTGGAGGACGATCAACAAGACTGGGAAGGTCTGTATTTGACCACAGAAGTCATGAGGACCATGAGGCACAGCCTAATGGTCTTTAAAGTTCTCGTCTACCCTAGTTTTTCTGCAACTCTGATAGAGTCAGAATGTCTGGTTGTAGGCCTGCCGAAGCAGGACCCCCCCTTCCCTGTTAGCCAGAGAAATTCATTCTTCATGACTCCTTTCCAGCCTCGTTCTTACCCAGCTGGGCTGCAGTTGGGATAAATAAAGGAAATGACTTTTCTTCTCCCCTTCCCCCACACCTTTGTTTTCCTAGTCACAGGGTGGGGTAGGATATTGAATGGAGAAATTGCTGGGGTTTGGCCCAAACTCCTCCCCTCACCTTCTCCTTACAGTACCCCATCCCCCTGTCTGCAGCCACATACATAATCCTGCCTCTGACAGCCTTCTGCCAGATTCTCAGGTGCCGAGTACAATAGGAAGCCACTTAAGACTGGACCCTGGATCTGTATAGTAGAGGTCAGTTGACAGATCTCCTGGAAATTGCCTGGTCTGTAATTGTGCTGGTGTAGTTGGACTCCTGGCCAGGATCCATCTGATCTCCGGACACTTGACTGACCAGCCCTCTTGGTTCCGCTTTTCAAAACAGGCTTTGACGAGTACCCTGCCTTTGCTTTCCTTGAGAAGTGCTATTGGTTCTAAACCTGGGACCATCCTCTCTGCAACTCGCTAGCACTAGCTCCCTCTCACCGGGAGAGGTCATGAAAGTGGCGATAGTACAAATTGTTGATAGCTGAGGTTCAAGTGTGGAGCTGTGAAGGTGACCTGGCCTCTCAGCACGCAGACAAACCAAAAAACCTTTACAAGTTTTCTGAAATTGTCTCTTCACCCTCATCAGAGGTGATTGACCAGGGAGGTGGGGTCATGGGAGAAAGGAAAAGCACATTCATGAGCCTTTATGACTCCTAGCTGGGACTCTCTTGCTTGACCTGATTCTTAACAGCTTTATCAGAGGGGAAACCCACCATTCTTAGAACTCCTGGGAACTGTGCGGGGCCTCCTTTCTCAGGCTCTCGAACACAGATTATGTGAACGTTGTCTTCTGAGAAGTGATTTCTAATGCCTGTGCTCTGGGAAAGTGATAATGCAGATAGAAAACTTGTTAATTCAACAGGCAGCAGACTGTTTCCGCTAAATTTGTGACTCCAGGAAAGAATGGTGAAGAAATACACACGTAGTGACCAGAGACTGTGGTGTAATAGGCTGACTGATGACAGAGTATTTTCTGCGATGCTGAAAACTGTGCTCATTTCCTCACCCTCACCTACATCTAAACAAGCGTGGTGGAATTACAGAAATAGGTACTGTTTATTGTTGCGTGCTTGCTCTGCGCCAGACATTATCTTCATGTCTTATTTCTCATGTTTTATCTTATTTAATCCTTACAACAACCCAATAAATGTTTTGGGTTTTTTTGTTTTGTTTTGTTTGTTTGTTTACTTATTTTACAAGTAGGGAAATGGAAGTTACTTTCTCAGAGTCACAGAATTAGTAAGTAGCATAGCTAGGCATTGAACCCAAGCATTCTGAGTCCTTGCTTGTAAGAGTAGTCTCGTTGCATTTCTGAGTATGATCATACCGTTTAACCTCACTGAGGCTGTTTCCTTTCCTGTGATGAAGGTAAAAACACTCAAACTGACTGCCACACACTGGTGCTGTCAGGTAACATTGAAGGGTTTTTGTTCAGAAGCTTGGAGAACTTTAGTGTCAGAGTGCTGTTAAAGCTCTCCTGTGTGGGAGTCAGTGGAGCAACCCTGCCATCTACTGTTGTACTGATGATGTTGCTGCTGCATTTATTGCATTTATTTATCTGATTCAGGTTTGTTCATTTGTCTAGTTTATCTCCAGGGAAGCAGATCATGGGGGCTGACTGTTGGGCAAGCGGCTGGGACCTGCCTGACAGAGCAGAGGAGGGATGGACACCTTGGTCTTCCTCTCCTCCAATAAGGGACTTCAGCATAAACATAGAGTGGAACCCCCAGTATTGAACAGCAGCATGCCTTAATCCCACTCTGTCCTGTGCAAAGTGAGAACTAAGACTCCATAGAAACGCCATAGCTGCTGTCTGGGGTAGAGATGGAGAGAAGGAGGGGTGAGGTCAGGGCTGGACAGTTGATGTTTATTAAGTTTTGTTTCACTTTGATTATCTGACTCAGCTTTCACAGTAACTTTGCAATTCCATTTATACTAAAACAGGAAGACCTAGAGAGGTGGAATGACCTGCCCAGGGTCACACAGACCTTGGGATTTGAAATAAGGTCTCTGACTCCCAAGAGTATCTGTTTTTCTTTGAGACTACCAGGAAAAACAGTAGACTTGGAGTCAGTAGACCTTGAGTCTTAGCTGAGCCAGATTAGCTGTGTAAGTGGGCACATTCCTTAGCCACTGTGAGCCCCAGTTTCTCATCAATAACATGTGATAAAAGTAATATACCTTGGGCCTCCCTGGTGGCCTAGGGGTTAAATCTCAGCTCTATCACTGCTGCAACCTGAGTTCGATCCCCTGCCAGGCAGCTGACCCACATATGACACAGCAGACCTCTCCTGTCTCACCTGCTGCTCCCCTCAGCAGTGTATTTCAGTAGATCCACCTGTTCTGCTCCCCACCCTATGGTGAATCCTCTCACCCCCTGCACCTCTGGCCTACACCCCGGTTCTTCTACGCAAAAAATAAATAAATAAATAAAAATAAATAAAAGTGAATGAAGAAAAACTATATAAAAAGAAAAAAGTAATACAAGTAGTTGTGAAAATCAAGGACTTAATGGATCTGAAAACTTTAGAACTGTGTGAGGTAGAAGGTTAACAGCAGCACATGGCAACATTGTGCTGCTTACATTAGTCATTCACATGTAATTTTGAGCATCATGTTCTGTATGTATTAAAGGCACCCAATTAGGCATTGTTGGGGATGTAGAACTAACATAGTGGCCTGGTAGTCTAATTGGCTCTCCCAGGCAAGTGAAAACATGGAACATTCCTAACAGTGGACTCTAGTCTGCTTCCATTCTGTCTATGAAATGAAACAGTGTTCCCTTATAAATTTTCCTTTGGAGGATATTAGTCTGTCCTCTAGTCACTCTTCATCCTTCACCTTACCTGACCTCCTAAATTGCACTAGAGGTGGTGGAGAAAAGCAAATCGGAGTTTGTATTCAGGCCGCTTGCATTTCCATCCCAGCTGCTTTTACAAGCCACCTGACCGTGAGTCAGCTGCTTACCTTTTCTTTGCCACAGTTTCATCATCTATAAGAGAGGAAATGGTTCCTGCCTCAAAAAGTTGGGGTACAGATTAAATTTGATCATGCATTCAAAGTCCTTAATACAGTGTGTGACCATAGTTAGGATTTAATGGATGTCAGTGTTTATTATTAGTGTCTATCATTCTGGAAACATTCTCCACCCTTGGCTTCCTTAACATTCCACATTCTCCTGGTTTTCCTGCCACTTCTTTGGTTATTCCTAGTTTGCTTCTCCTCCTCTATCTAGCACGAAGATGTTACCATTCCTCTAGGGGCACTCTCTGTTTTCTCCCTAGGAATCTCAGTTGTAATTCACACCCTGATGACCTTGAAATCAATATCTCTAGTCCAACCCACTGATCTCTGTGTCCATCTATCCTATTGCCAACATCACATGTCCATTTGAATGTCTTCATCTTCCCTTCCATACAGCTTACCTTCCATAATAACCCATCTCATTGAATAGCTCCACCTTCTACACACTGCCCAAACCAGGGAGTCCTCCCTATAATCTGCTTCTTCGCTTCCATACCCAAGCCTGTCAGTTTCAAGTCCAGATTACATTTGGAATGTGTCCGCTGCTTTCCATATCTCCCACCGTCACCCTATTTTAGGCTACTGTCATCTTTCATTTGGATGCCTGCAAAAGCCTTCTGCGTCTCCATAGTCTCCATAATCACTCTGCACTCCTTAATCTCTTCTCCATAGAGCAACCAGTGTGAGTGATCTTTAAAAAAAAAAATCTGACCATGCACACACTATCATTTCCTTAATATTGTCTACAGAGCCCCCCCATGGCCTGGCCTCTCCTCAGCCTCCTGCTCTCTACTTCAGCCTCACTGTTCTTCCCAGAATCCGAAATGCACCCTCTTTCTTTTGTTCCCTCTGTTCCCTCTGTCTGAATGCCCCTTGTTCTCTTTTGGCCTAATTACCTCTTGCTCGCCCTTTACCTGGTTAACGTAGGGAAATAGTTATAAAATAGGTCATGGCCTCTGTTTTAGCTTTTATAGACCTTTGAAGCTTTTTTGTGATTTTAATTTTACATTCATTCGAGTGATCAACTCCTTAATGGCATCCTGAAGCCTCTGAGTGACTAAGCATTGCCTGGTCATAGACCGTGGGGCTTTTTGCTCCTCATTGTGCCCCCACTGAGCACATCATTTACTTGGAAGGGATATTTGTTGAATGAATTGCCTGAGGTTGCCAACGGATATATGAGGCCTTCCCCCTTCCTTCTATCCTTCCCTTCACAGCCACCAGGGCTGCTGTTACTGTAAAGGTCAGTGAGAAATTAACCCTTTGCGCCACCAGGGAGGCCCTGCAATCCCGTTCTTAGGAGCTTATAGATCTTAGCTGTTAAAATGACTAACTTGGTGGAGATGTGGCCTGAGGATGAAGCCGCGGTCTGCTGTTAGTAAATAATAGTTGGCCAGCAGACTTCATGCGAACGTTTATGCAGCCATGCATTTATATATAAATGCCCATTTAGGGGGATCAACTGTTAACTAAAGACCAGAGTCCTCTTTGATGCTTCAGACTTTGTGTTTATTTCACTGGGAACCTCTTGCATAAATACCTCTTTTAACTGCCTTTGGATGACTCTTTTACCTGACACAGGCGACGGTCGGTGATCTGCCCCTGTCTTCTTCTACCATCCCAACCTCCTCTCTGATTACCCCTCACATGTGCCCCACACTGCAGCTTACGGGTCATACTCTGTTATGCCTCGGTGCATTTGGACATGCTGTTCCTTCAGGCTGGAATGCATCTTGTCTGCCTGGCAATCAGCCTGTTAGATTCAGCCAATCCATCCCCTCCTCTCTGGAAGGGGCCTCCCTAAATTCACCCTCACCCCTCCCTATCAGTCGGAGAAGACTCTTTTCCCTCTTCGTTATTCTCTTTATACCTCAGTTATAACCCTGTCAATATTTGTTTACACATCTACGTCAGTGATAGAATATGAAATTCCCCAAGTCCAGAGCCATACCTAGTAAGCCTTTGTATCTCAGAGACCAGGTATCAGAGAGTGCCTACAATGCAGCTGGTACTCAGCATTGTTTTTGTTGAATGACCATCTTTCTCTTTGCACACAGGGGTAAAACCTTCCAGTATGCATTATCCCCATTTCTTTGTTCTGCAGTATTCTCCCAGGCAAGAGCTTTCCTTTTGAAGCAAGGGCATGGAATAGGACCTCTGTTTGTGAATGTCAGTCCAAGTCTAAAACCATCAAAGTTAGGGCCTCAAGGGATGGCATGCCTTCTGTACTGGCAGCCTAACATACTAATTTGCTCTGTTTTCTTTCTCCCAAGAGCTGGATTCCCTCCTTCCCAGGGTAGTACTGGAGAGAGGCTGCTAACAAATTCTCTTTTTCCACACTTCTCACCATTACCAGGAAAATAAAACCTCCAAATACCTCAAGCCAGATTTGAATTAGGGTCGTTTTTGTTTTTTTTTTTTCTGTCAGCCATCTTCTAGTTATGCCTTCCTAAGGCTGCCCTGTAATAATCCTGGTTATATCAGAGGTGCTCTCCTCTGCTCCCATCAATAGCACTGACTCTTGCAGTAGTACCAGCTGTTTCTGAATTTGACTAAAAAAAGCCTGTGTGCCTTTTTTTTTTTTAACTTTTTCTATTCCAAAGTTGGCCTTTTCATGAGATGACCCTGTATTCTGGAGTCTTCTTTCCCTCCCAATCCCTAAGCTCTACTATCACTGAGAAAAAAAGAGTGGCAGCAGTGGGATTACAGATGACTGAGAACCAGAACCACACCATGAAGGTGAATGTCCCACTGAGCCAAGGCTTTACAAAATGTCTACCACTAAACATTTCTTTATTTGTTAAACAGTGTGCAGAATAAGAAAACGAACACCCTGTCTGGCAATCATTCCCTCATTTGTAATGGGGGGATAATGGTGATCGATAACTGCCTTTCAGAGTTAGTAGTAGAATGAAATGAAATCTAGTGGCAGAACACATAAATAGTAAAGCAGTGGTTTCAGGCTTCACTATGTATCAGAAACACTGGAGAGTCTTGTAGATTCTTGGGCCCCGTCTCAACTAGTCCTACCATTTAGGCCGCTCAGAGGTAGGGCCAGGTGTCTTCATTCTCAGTAAACTGCCCCGGGGAGTCTGGTGCTGCTGCTCTTTATATCTCACTTTCAAAAGTGCCCCTGTACATAAACTAGCAAGTATAAAATGGACAATCTGTCTGTTCTGCTCCCCACTCTGTCTCTGGTGAGTCCTCTCACCCCACACACCTTTGGCCTTCATCCCAGCTCTTGTACATGTAAATAAATAAATCTTTTAAAAAATAATAAAATAGTTATTGGAGGCAACTTTAGTGTCTTGGTTGTGGAATCCAGAGACCCGGGCTTAAATCCCAACCCTACCAATTATAAGACCTGCCATCATGAACTGCATCCTTCATATGTAAAAAGCAGGTAACTACTCCAACCTCACGCCTATGAGAATTAAAATCACAGCATATATAGCCAAGGCCACCTCAGTGTGCAGCTCATGGTCAGCACTCAGTATTTCCCAGGGTGACCGCTCAGTGTCCATGACTTCTGGCGCTCTGGAATGTGGTAGCATGTTAACCACACCAGCAAAAACAATCCTTGGCATCCATCTTTATCATTTATCATGGACATCTGGGTAGAATCTTGAAGATTTAGCCCAGTCCCATTACAGTTCAGTAACTTGAAACTAGGAAGGGAGCATAATGGGAAGCCCAAGATGTCGGCAGATACCCAGTCACACGAAATGTTTAGTTTTTCAGATTACTCTTTCTCAGTATACTGAAGAAAAAAAAATTTATTGGCACTGTAACAGGACCACTATTAGTAACTTATGAGGAGCCATAGAAGCCATCCACACCCATTATATACCAGATGCTGGGAATCTATTTTATTTTAGTAAGATAAATATAGGCGTGACTAACTGAAGACTGCCTAGTTTTCAAAAAGATAGAAAAAGAGATCCTAGAAGTAATCCTTTGATTTGGCTCCTGCAGAGAATTCTGGGCAGATGATGGACCAGGTGGATTAGATGCTTTTTTAAGTGTTTAGAAAAGGAGCTGGTCACTAGGATTCAGCAGTTTTGATTAGTCATGAGTAATTAAGACTTTGACTTCATGTTTTCACTGGATTACTAGTCATTTGATCCACTCTTGAGTTCTACTAGATATTTGATAAACTCTCATGATATCCTGGCACTAAGAATGGAGGCAGGAAATCTAGAAAAAAATCAGATGTAGGAGTTCAACATACCCAGCCGTTTGGGGTCCTGTATTGTAGAGGTGTTTTCCTGAAGGCCTTACTAGGCTTATTTGAGGAAAGGGTTTAGGATTTGATGCCAGTAAACCCAACTTTAATCTCAGTCATGCACTTCCCAGTAGTAACCTTGGATAGATGACCTGACTTCTTTGGTTTCCCTTCCGCTGCTTGTGTTCCTCTTGACTTTGTTGCAGGATCCAAAGTAGGTGAACAGCACAAAGCCCTTTATAAACTGAAAATGCCTTATAAACATTAGCTATCATCTTCATTCTAGTATTGTAGTTGCTTTTTGGGGGGGGTGGTTCTGAATCATATTTATATACTGGATGTCTGTGGACAGAGGTGTGGGCCTCGTGTAGTTTTATCTGGGCAGTGGAAAGATAGGGGCCAGAGCCCCCTCGTCCAGTCCCATTACAGTCCCTGCATATTCTTGGAAACATGTCAAGGGAGCCCTTCCCAGAGGAGACTGAGGACTCTATTGGAGTTGGACCTGGAACAGGTGGAGAAGACAGCCACCAGGTGGGAACACAGGAGGCTGCAGAAGCTAAGAGAACAAAGGCTTGGGGGACTGCTCAGAGAGCCTTATGTGACTCCATGAGGAAGTAGAGGAGAGCAGGAGGCGTCCTGAGCAGTGACCTTGGTGGGGAACCTGAAGCAGCAGCTCCAGGAGTCCTTAGAACAGTGTGTCCTTGCAGAATTTGCCTGGAGATTGTAGCATGAGGGGAAAAGTATGAGGAGATATTTGCTCTAAATTGTGGGCTTCTTTTTATGTGGTCCATTATTTGAAAAAGCAGCACTGAAGAGAAAATATGAAGAATATCAAAATGGTAAGAAAATGAATGTTATTTCATCCCTGTTCCTTGTCTCACTACTGTAATTGAGAAGATGATAACTGATTAGGTGGTCTCTAAGGATTATGTGCTTAGACTTTTTTTTTTGAAAGATTTTATTAATTTATGTGTACAAGAGCTGGGGGTGTAGGCCACATGTGTGGGGGGAGGGGGGAGAGGATTCACCAGAGATAGAGTGGGGAGCAGAACAGGCAGATCTACTGAAAACACTGCTGAGGGGAGCAGTGGGCCAGGCAGGAGAGGTCTCTTGCGCCATGTGGGAATTTCCCTGGCAGGGGATCAAACTGGTGCTGCAGTGGCTGCGGATAGCTTCATAGTGCTGAGACTTAACCCATTGCGGCCACCAAGGAGGCCCTGTCTGTTTATAAATTGTATCTCTGGAATGCCCATTAAAAACAACTTTGTGACATTACAAGGAGTCCCTGCTTAGACTTTTTTAAACAATGGATTTATACCTCACTGGGACAATTTCTCTTTCAGTACTTAGGATTTCTGTTTTAGTATCTAGGATCTATTTCCTTGTTTCTGATAGCTGTATAGTATTCTGCTGTATGGATATGTTATTGTATTTAGTCACACACACTCTCACTCGTGCGTGCTCCTCCCCCCCCCTCACACACACACACACACACACACACACACACAAATGGACACATGACTTGTTCCTAATCTAGTGTTAAACAGTGCTGAATACATGTCTTGATACATTTGTAGGAGAATTTCTGTAGGAAAATTTTCTAGCATTTTTGGAATTGCTGAGACCTTCATTTGAGAAAGATGACTGCTGCTGTCGCGTAGCTAGTAAGTGCGAAAAGGAGGAGCAGACGTAGGTGGGGGTGGCTGTGCTTGAAGCTCCAGTCCCCTGAGCTCCCGTCCCTGCCTGGAGTTCTCCCTGCCAATAGAGGGCCCCAGGCGAACACAGTTCTTGGGCTTCTGAGTATCTGACAAGCCCCTTCTAAGGAGAGGTCAGGGTGGCTCCTTCACCCCTCCTCACCAGCATGCTCATTCGAGGCTGCAGACTTTGAAAGCTCTTGTTCTCACAGATGCCTTGAAGCCCTGTGTCTGAGCTGGTTTCGAGGAGTCGCTTTGCTCGGCTCCCCGCCAGGTTTCCAATTTATAAAATATGTCAGAGATTAGCACCTCTCCTGCCATTTTATCCTGTCCTTAACTGCCAGTCCAGGGAGCCCTGCCATTTGCCTCTGGCAGCCTTAACTGCTGAATCCTCTGCCAACTGCTCTAGGGACCACAGGAACCACACAGAACAGTGTCCAAGCAGGAGGGGGAAGTACATCTTCCATTGCGCCCTTTCACCTCCCAGTTCTGGGTGGTTTGAGTCCTTTGAAGTTGGCTCTGAGGAACCATAACACTGAGCAGCGAGCAGCTTATCACATGTGGTGATCAGTCCTTCACTGATTCCTCCTGAAGTCTGGATTTATAGGGATCAAGTGGATCCCACCTAGGAGGGGATTTCACTTTAGCTCAGGGCACGGGGAGACAGCTGCCCCGGTTCCAGGGTGAGGCATTTTGTGTGGCACTAAGTTCTCTCACTGCTTCCCCACGCAGCCACCCACCCACCCACCTACTGAGTCCTTTGTGAAGGGAGTTGGGGGGAGTGGAGAAAGCCTGCAGCCTCCTGCTCACATTCCTAGACACCGACTCACTGGCCGCCACACCGCTGGAACAGCAGAGCTGTGTGAAATGTCAGGAGGAGTTATGCTCATGGGCTCCCTAGCCCTGGTCTCTTTGTGGCTTGTTTTCCTACATCTACTTTCTGTTCATCGGAGGGTGCAATTAGAAGATAATTTGCTAGTTCCGGACTTAATTTGGGACCCCTTTCTTGCCTGATCCAATTACAGGGGAACATAATAGATTTTTGATGAGAAATAGCTGGCTCTGTGGATAGGAGAAAGAGAACTCCTAGCTCTCCAGCTGGGCAGCCCTTTTGGTATCTGTGTTGTTCTCCCCTTCCACCGGGCCCCACTTTCTCTGACTCGTGTGGCCCCCCAGTCTGGGATCCTGACCCTCTCAGGGTCAGCTCAAAAGATTTAAATCCAGTTGGAGACGCCAGGAAAACAGAGCCCTCTGCAGCCCCATAGAGCATAAAACTGTTGAAGCTGGAAGCTATTTAGAGACCTAACCAAGGCCCAGACAGCGGCAGCGACTTGCTGAAGGCCACATACTAGTGGTAGTAACAATAGTCTTAATGATATTAGCAGCTAACATTTATCAACCTTTAATGTGTTCCAGACTCTGTGCCAAGGGCTTACGTGCCGTGCATTGTCACATTCAAACCCAGACAGTCTGGCTCTGGACCCAGGCTGGCTCCAGCATAGCAATGGTAAAGCTCAGTATAGACAGCCTGAGTTCCAGTCTTGGTTTCACCTCTCTCTTATACAGATGGCTGATGCCGGGCAAGTAATTTAACCTCACTGCCTTGGTTCCTTCCTCTGTAGAAGGGGAAATCACAGCACTGTCAGCGAGTGTGGGTTAAGATGGATTCATCCATGTAAGTGCTGAGAGCAGCGCTCAGTGCAGGGTGAGCACCTGTCCAGTGCTTGTTTCACCCAGGGCTGCCTCTGGGGCGAGGGTATGGGGGGGGGGGCACTGTTTCGGGGAAGTGCTGCAAAATGCCAAAAGCTCCCCTTCACTATTAGAGGCAGTAAGCAGAGTGGTTGGCGCGCTCTGGAACAGAGCTCAGCACACCATGGCTAGCTTTTATACAGCCTGTGACTTTTATGGCTTTAAATGATTGGTGAGGAAAGCAAAAGAATATACAGTAGCATGTGAAAATTACATGAAATTCAAGTTTCATAAATAAAGTTTTTTTAATACAACCACACCCAGTTATGTTCTATAGATGAACACTTTCGCACCGCTGTGACAGTTTATTTACATAGACCTAAAATATTTGTTCTCTGACCATTTACAGAGAATGTCCCGACCACTGCTCAAACACTCCTGGGTTGGAAACCCAGTTCTATCACTTACTAGCTATTTTTCCTCAGGCTAGCCATAACCCTTCAGAATCTCAGTTTTCTTATATTTTCAATGGGGTGGATAACATCCCCTCTACATATGATAGAGCACTTCACCCGGGGCCTGGGACACATTAAGTGTTCAATAGTTGCTCACTTATAACAAGGTACAAACTTTATTTCTCTCATCATTTCATTATTCCTGTGCCCAATCACTAGATCAGAAAAAGGCTCCCTTGGAATTTAGCCATCACCTTTGCCACGGTTCCTGTCAGTGGTTTGCAGTGAGGCAGCAGCTGCAGGGTTACTTTAGTGGAGAGGAGTGTGTGTGGGAGAAGAGAGCTGGTGTCACTCCCCAAGTCCAACAGTGAGGTTTGGTCATGTCCCAGGCTTCTCTAGCTGTCTCTGTTTTCTCCCTTTTCTCCTGCAGGCAGGAGGACTTTCCCAATGGTGGGCTCTGGTTTGGTCAGCCTCACAACTGGGGCTCTTCAGGCATTACCCCATTCCAGATATGTGGGTTCATCATCCCCATAGGCACACTGGGCCTTGTCCTTCATCATGCCCCATTTTTCAGCTTGAAAAACCTTTTTACCACCAGTGGATTCAGAGAAAGAAGCATTTCTACCCAGTGAGGCCTTCTGGAGAGGGAGGGAGGGACTGACTGATGGACAGACTGACAGGCAGATGGATGGGAGGGGACAGGTGACCTGGGCACCGCCACCTGTGTTCCCTCCCTCCCTCCTGTTGAAGGAGACATTTCCCCTTGAAGAGGCAGAAAGAAGCTCAGGAACTGTGCACTCTGGCCCAGACCGGGAGTCACACGGGTCTGTTTAAGTCTCAGCCATACCACTGACTAATTTTTTGGCCTTGGGCAAGCTACCTGATATCGCTGTACCTTACTTTCCTCATTTTAAAAAATTTTATATGTATTTTACATCATTCTTCCTCTTTGCACAATGTATGCTTTCTCCTCTCAGGTGTAGTCCCTGTAGCCTTCCCACCACCAATTCACCCCCCATGCACCATCACCATAGTCCCTTGTGCTCTTCCCTCCCGTTTTGAGCTCTCTCCCTCCCCCTCCCCTGCAGAATGTCTCTGATTTATTTTGGTTTGTAATTTATTATAATTATTTTTTTCCTGATCCCTTATTTGTTTCCCCTACATTTCTGGTATAAATGAAACCATTTGATATTTCTATTTTTCTTTCTGGCTTATTTCACTGACCGTAACTTTCCTCATTTATAAAGTAGAAATAATTCTCATCTCAGAGTGAATATGCAATGCTGGCCACCTGGAGAAATGTCAGGTGTTAGTTAACACTTTGGGTCTTGTTTCCTCATTGTCCAGCGTAGCTCTCCCCAGAGGTGGAGTAGCAGCCTTCATTGGCTGGCTCTTGGGGCTGACCCCAGGCCAAGCAGAGGGAAGGGATGAATGGGGATGCGAGTGCCAGGACTTAGTAGATACCAGCCCAGAGCAGAGCGAGCTCTCTGGACCAGCCTCTTCTGCCAGGGCCCCCCCCCCTTCTGGGGGCGTGGCTTGGCCTGGGGCTGGTATCCTGTGCTTTTCTTCACCTCCGACTGTCCTTTGGGCAGCAACTCAGGCTGGGGACACTCAGGGGCAGATGTGCTCGCTCTCTCCTTCCCTGTGCTTCCCTGAGCTCAGGGATGGACGCTCAGCCAGTCCTGCTTATTGTCTATGGCGCCTGCCTGCAGCCTTCAGCCCAGCTCCACCCCTTGCCTGCAAGGTCTGTTTCCTAATAGCTGCTCCAACCACACACCTCGGTTCCGCGAGGAGCCCCTCCTCTTCCTTCCTCCCTCCCTCATCAGGGGTGGGACTGAAGAAGAAGGCTAACTTGACAGCAGCTCTTCTTTCTTAGCTAGTCACCAGCCCCTACCCAAGAATGCCTGTGTGTGTGTAGCCTCCGCGGAGAGGTGGTTCTCCTGGAGACCCAAGAGGCTGCCTGAGCTTCCGAGAACTGGGGAGAAAGCCGCCCCAGCCATGAGCCCCTGCGGGAATCTGCCAGGAGGCAAGTGGCCTGGAGTCCTCATGCTTCTCAGGCTGCTCCGAAGGGAGAGGTGAGCTCCCGGCAACCGGCCTGCCGCAGAAGTGCCGGGAGCTGGGCCTGTCATGGTGGTCGTCTGCAGGAAGCCTGAGGCACTCCCACACAGGTTTGCAGCTGAACTTGGTTCTCTGGTGTGGGAAGAAGATGGGGAGTTACTTGTCCATCTCGGCTTACTTCACCTCCAAAGACCCCTTTCGGTGAGTTGGGCTCTGAGTCCTTTTCCCCACCTCCTTTTCTGGTCCCTGGTCCTGAGGGGAGGGCAGAGGCCTCCCTGAATCTGCTTCTCAGATTTCACTTTTCCTTTGACCATTGGTTCTGTCAGGCAGAAACCGGAGGCTACTCCCAAGCAGAACAGGCCTGCTGAAGGCTCCCTACCGTGTTCTGGGAGTGGTGAGGTGAGGGATATTCCCAGAAGGAAGATCCTGGGGAGCTCCCTTCTCAGACAACCTGGAAGAGCCTCCAAAAGATACCACTGACTGGCCAGCTCCGGTGTTAACTACTTCCGGGGGAACAGCACAAATAGATAGGGTGCTGTTCTTCAGCTCTCGTGTGTCTTACCTTCAGGCCATGCTGCCTGCCCAGGAATTTGTCCCAACAAGCAGGATGGGCAGGTTTTGCCAAGCAGCGTGGAAGCTGGCAAGGCCTGGGTGTGGGCAGCCTGGTACGTAGTAGGCGCTCTATAAACGTTTGCTCTTTTAATGGTAGTTACATTTGCCTCGGACCTTTAAAGGCTTCTGAGTTCCCAGGTGATTACAGTTGCTGGGTAAAGGCCTGGGCCAGTGCTTCTGAAATTGGAGCAATGGGCTTTGGCCTGCTCCTGAGCTACTGGGCCAGGCATCCTCACACCCAGGCCTGGTACCTCTGAGGGCCGCTGTGGGTCTTCTCAGTGGGAGGTGTGGAAACTTTCTACCTCTGACCTGCCTTTCTTTGCTCTCTGCCCCACCCCATCTCCAACAGAAACTCCCCAGGGGGTTTCTGGCCCTCAGGGTCCCTCCTGAATGGAGCCATTCCTGGCTGGGGTGGGGCTTGTTTTCTTTCTCTGGGAGCAGCCTGTTGCTCACGGGTTGCCTCCCCCTGGTAGCCTGCTCCCTTCGGCTTCCCCAGATCAACCTCATGCCCAGACCTCGCTGCTGGGGACTGGTCAGATGGCCGTGCCCTGGGCAGAAAGCAGAACATCCTGTGGTTTCACACAATTACTGGACCCTGGTGAGGTTGTGAGAAGTCTTTGGATTTGAGGGAGCTATCTGGGATTTGGGGGACTGGGCCTCAGTGCTGACTCTACCAGGCATCCTGCTACCCACTTTGTTCTTTGATCTCTCAACGGCCTAAAGATATTCCGTGTCCATTTTCCAGATGAGACCACCAGTTTCAACAAAGTTAACATTAGGGCCTCTGGTCAGCCTTTTCTGTCTTCCTGAGTTTCCTCTTTCAGGAGACTGTGCCTCCCTTTGCCTGCACCTCCCCCAGAGGTGTTCTCAGGTTTTGCTTTCTCCCAGCAGAGAAAGCAGAAAAAGGCCCTTCTACTTTGCCTGGCATATCACAGGGGGCTGGCAGAGATTCTTTCTGAAGAGCAGTGGGAAATGAGCTTGAGTTTAGGAGGCAGGTTTTACCATGTGGAATCAAGATGCCAAAGTGTTTGAAGTAGCCACTAGCTTAGGCCAGGGCCTCATTAATCCCTCTTACTCTGAATCCTGAAAGGCAGCTTGGAGGAGGGGCTGTTCCAGGAATGCTGTGCCCCTTTTAATCTTTGGGAACTGGACACAGCTTCCCAGGAGCTGAAGCAGGTAATGAGCTCTCAACCTGGGCCAAGCCGCCAAAAGCCACTTAGCTTGTCTAATGTCTTGTTCTGCTCCAACCCCTCTGGGGAACCTGATCATCACCCCTTCAGCCAGCTTTGTTTGCCCAGCTGGAGTCAGGGGGTACTGATTGACTGACTCTAGACCCTCTCCCCTCCCCCCAAATGGGAGACCACATTCCTGAAGTCACTTCTGAAAAGATAGCCAGCACACAGAGCTCTGTGCCCCCAAAGGAGGGGACCACCCAGACCCTCTGTTCGCCCAGGCATCATTCTGATCAGTCTCCACTGTACTTCCTGGTCAGAAAACCGCTTCTGCCATAGGACCCTCCTTTATTATAGGGTGTCCTCAAGGACTGCTGGTCTCCTCTTTGACCAGCTGCCTCTCCCCTCTCTGGCCTCAGTTTTCTCCTCTAGACTTTCTGGGCTCCTGAACACGACCCTTCCCAGATTATATGGAACAAATTCAGTCCTTGACCCTAGACCTCTGGGGGATTTTGAAGTACACTGGAGTTCTGGAACTGTCATTGCAAGGAAAGTGACGCAACCAGATTCCACGGGGACATGATCAGGCGTGACAGCACAGGAGGGAGGGAAGAAGGAATGAAGAATGCAATTTCTGCACCTTATACACCCGTGCCTGACAGGCCTTGCTCAGCAGAGTGAATAGTCTTCCGCTGCCAACACCGCTAGTGTGAGCATTGAGATTACAGGCCTGCTCCCAAGGAAGTTAACACCTCAGATTGGAAGGAAATTAAGGAGTGACTCTTGTCTGATATCTGTAAACTTTTTTCGTTGTGTAGAGTTTTCCTACTGTCCAATACTGATTTATGGGTTTGGTTTCCACACTGTCTCTTGAAAACAAGTGCATCTTTGTATTCTAAAACAATTCGTGTCTAAAGGGAAAAATTATTCTTAACCCTGCCCTGCTTAGCAGTAACATTTGGCAGCTGCGTCAGGTCCTCTGGGACTCTTCCTCCTCATCTGAAAGATGAAGGGCTTGGATCAGGTGAATGGATCCCAACTCAGCGACTCATGTGGCTTCTTGGAGACACATAAGCTCTTTTCTGTATTTTTTTCCAAATAATGGAGGCTCTGCCTTTAGCTGCTGTATATTGCACAAATTATTAGAACTACAGGCTTCCTGGCTTTTGGTTGGAACAGAATCAACACACTCTGGTGATCAAAGATCCATTATGTGTCTGGTTAATTTTTAAAAACACAATAACAACATGTTCCATAATTACAGCTTAATTGACAGCCTGTTTCAACCTACAGGGTCTGCAGGAAAGAGAAGTAATAAAGAGCTCTTTGGTGGCAGAAGACTAGCCCCTGTTTCATCTGTCTCTGGGTCCCAGGAGAGAATTGGCATCTCCAGTTCTGCCACTGTCAGGCAGTGGCAAAGAGACCTGTTCATTCTTCTGTTTAGCCCAGGCAGAGCTCAGAGACAAGAGGCTGCAGAAGTTTCCCCCTGGCTGACTGCTCATTCAGGAAATTAAGGATGAACATCAAGCCAGGCCTTTACCAGGACAGGGGAGGACTTGTTCTTTAGCCTGTGCCACTTGTAATAGTTACTGGTTCCCTTACCACGTAAGGTTGAAATTTTACCTGTAAACATTTGGCCTGAAGAATTTGGATGTGAATGAGGGCTGGGCCTATATGTCATCTTCCTTGACTTCTCCCAGCACAACAGCTTGCTTAGTGCCCTAGTACATCCTTGAGGCACAGTAACTTTTTCCTAGTTGATTAGATTCTACTGATTTTTCTAGTTAACTAGATAAATAATTCATTTTAGGACATTCTCCACCTATAGAATCTGGTTCTGGGCCAAGCAGCGGGTTCATGTTATGTAGGCGTGGGAGGGAAGAGGGTCTGTTTTCACCCTTGGTGTTTCCAAATTAAAGAGGGAACAGGGAAATTACTACTTCTGGGCATCTGCTGTGAGCCAGGCATTTTGCTAGGTATTTGTACATGACTTAATTCTCATAACCCCATGAGATTTTATCATCACCCATGTTCCCATTTAGGAAACCAAGGCTCAGAGTATGACGTAACTGGCTTTAGGTGACACAGATAGTCAGTGGCTGAGAGGGAATACGAACCCAGTTCTTGAAAGAATTGTTAATGAGAGTCTCAACAGGTTATATATACGAAGAACATATTGTGGACATGGTCTCTGACAACCTGAGGTGAGATATTTTTGAGTAGAACCTTAACATTTCCAGAGTGTGCTTTGGATTCTTTTTTTTAAAAAAAATATTTATTTATGCATACAAGCTGGGGTACAGGCCAGAGCTGTGGGGCGGTGAGAGGATTCACCAGAGACAGAGTGGGGAGCAGAACAGGCAGATCTACTGAAATACACTGCTGAGGGAAGCAGTGGATGAGGCAGGAGAGGTCTGCTGCGCCATGTGGGAATCTCCCCTGCCGGGCATCAAACTCAGACCGCAGCTGCCGACAGCTCCACAGCGCTGCACTCAACCCTTTGCACCACCAGGGAGGCCCTGCTTTGGATTCTTTTCTTAAAAGGGCAGAGGTTACTGAGGAGCAGAATGTTATACGCTTAGTGACAGAGGAAAATTGTTGTGCCATTTAACATTTGGTACTTTGGCTGAAGGAGAAACCCCATGCCGTTAACACTCAAAGGACCTTGCGCTCTCGGGCTCCAGCCTCCGTATTTTCACAGATGAGAATCCAGAGGCCCAGCCTAGCAGATATGCTGATCACTCAGGTGATGAGGTGCAGTGGAAATGGCCCGGTAACAAGTACACATAGGTTCAGATCCCAGCTCCATCAGTATGTATGGGTGACTTTACAGAAGTGACTTCACTCTGTTTTTCAGTCTCCTGCTCTGTAAAAACTGAGATAATTCTCTATTACCTTGCAAGGTTGTGGTCAGCATTAGAGATAATATAAGCGGGGCACCTCATACAGTGTCCGAAATGTTTGGCATTCAAGTAACTGGGAACAGTAGCTGTTGATAATACCTGATCTAGGATTCCCAATGACAGCGTCTCCAGTGACCTAGGGACCAGTTGGCAGAACACCTTGGGGACCCACAGCCAGCCCTCCTATCAGCTGTTCACCTCTCTGTTGGTCAGAGACACCTGGTGCCGATTTCACATGGTGGCTGTGCTCACCAAAGGCTCTCCTTGACACAGGCGTTGGTGATGTGTCGCTCTTCAGCCAGGTGTTCTTCCCAGCAAGGCTGTGTGACTTTCTCCTGCATGCCTGCACTCGTTTCTTTCCCTGCCCCCTCTCCTGGGCTTGGTCAAGGCTACTTGCAGCAAACAAAAGCAGGATATTGGCAATGGAAAGGAGGACGTGTTCTGGTGCTCCCATGCCCTGCGGCACACATACCATTGCAAGGATGTAACAGGGCCCAGGCCTGCGTTGGGTGCGAATACATCTACACCAGCTTTTCTCCATGGTAGATAGGAGAAGGGCAGGACCTGGTGACCAGGAACCACCGAACTCTTGTGCTCCCAACTGCACCGCTGGTTCTTGCCTCTCCCACCATTTTTAGTTCAGAAACATTTGCCAAGGACTTACTCTGCTAGGTTCTTTTCTAGGTGCTAAGTCGACCAAGAGTAAATGGGACAACTGTTTCTGTCCTCAGGGAGCTCACCAATCTGACAAAGGAAAAAGACATATACCCAGGAGCTTTAAGTTACAGGTGGGAAGCAAGAAACAGCCTCTCCCTCCGAGTGCTGGCCCTCTGCTAGGCACCTCGCAGGCGTGCAGAGCTGCATTTAATCCTCACTACTTCGCTGAAAATAAAATATTCCCACCTCACAAATGAGAAATGAAGCAGCTGTCACAGGGTCACGTAGGTGGTAAGTGGTGGTTGGCGGTGCTGAGATTTGAACCTTAGAAACATAGATATGCATAGAGTTGAAGGGCCCTAGGGTATAGTCTAAACCCTCCTTTTATAAGTGGGGAAACAACCCAGAGAGGGAAAGGGGCTTGTTCAAGGACATGTAACTCCCAAGCACTTGAACCGAGATCTCTGCCCTCCCCCCAGTTCAGACTTCATGCAACATGTCTTTTACAATGAGTTTGAGCTGTAAACCCGGAACAGGGTTTCCCCTCCAGCTCCTGTAACTTATGGTTCTCACTGTGCCATTCTAAGCATGCCATTCCATGTCCTTCACACCACTCCGCGCTCAAGACCTTGAAGTTCAACATTCGTAGGACAAGTAGGAAGTGTTGCAGGATGGGAATGGCTGAGGGAAGAAGCCATCAGTGTTTGTAGGCAACTAAGAGAAGTAGATACTTGACAAAGAGGGATTTTCTGGTCCTGCTTCTTTGGGCCTCCCTTGCCCAGTTGCTTTCCACACCTGCTTCAACTAATTTCTTTCTCCTTTCTCTACCTCATGTGGTGCTCAAAAGTTGTAGGAGTCTTTGTGGCCTCTCACCTTGCTTTGTTAATTAAGCTTTGTTTGGATTTTTGTTGTTCAGATTTTCTTTTCCCTGATTCATTATAAGCTCTTGACAGGTAGGGTAGGAGTGCCTAGCTGCAGCGCCTAGCAAGTTACAACAGTAACACACTTGTCTTGCCCTTCACAGCTTGTTTAAGGCATTTCTCATACATTCATTTAGTCTTCACAGTGGGGCTTCATTGTAGGATGCTATTAGCCACATTTTGTCAGTGAGGAAGAACTGCTGAGAGAAATCGTCCAAAGCTATCCAGTGACAGTAAGTAGTCAGTAATGTGAGCTACCATTATTGTCATCATCTTTAATAGCAGTTAAGAGTTACTGAGTTCCTGTTGTACTAAGGCTTTTACATAAACTATACTTTAAAGCATTTCACTTCATTTTAATAGTAGTCCATTTTATTGGGTCAGAGAAGAAAAATCACTTGCCCAAAATGACATAACTATTAAGTGGTTGGGGCCTCCCTGGTGGCGCAACAGGTTAAGTCTCAGCCTGTGAAGCTGTCCAGAGCCTCTGCAGTACGAGTTCAGTAACCAGCAAGGGAGATTCCCACATGGCACAGCAGACTTCTGTCTCGCCCACTGCTCCCCTCAGCAGTGTGCTTCAGTGGATCCGCCTGTTCTGCTCCCTACTCTGTCTCTGGTGAATCCTCTCACCACCCTACACCTCTGGCCTACACCCCAGCTGGTATGCATAAATAAATAAATCTTTTAAAAAAAAAACTAGTAAGTGGTTGGGTCAGGATTCAGACTAAAAGACAGCTATACCTTTCCTCTCAGGAGCAAGAATGGGACAAGTATCCTTGGTATGAGGCTTTGACAAGAATACGGAGTCTGTTAACTGGAAAAAAAGGAGGCATAGGCTCAGCAGGCCAGGAGCTCTTAGCTCTGGGTGCTAGGAAGCTCAGAATGGTGGGCTTGTCTGTGCTCACAGTGAGAACATATCTGACCTGAGAGGTGGGGCTTTATCACCAGGTGACTGGAGGAGAAAGCAGCTGTAGATCAAATATGTACATCTTGTATGGAGTTTTGGTTTACTTATGTTTTATTTTGAAAACTTAAAAGAACAGTTCAAAGAATACCTGTGTACCCTTCATTAAACTAAGCATTTGTTAACTGTACACTTTATCTGTCTGTGCACATACATACATACATACACACAATGCATTTATTTTTGCTAAGCTATTTAAAAGTAATTTGCAGGTATGTTGACTTTTGCCTTGATTGCTTTGATGCGTTTCTAAGATTTCTTCCATATACCCAAAGTATCATTATTGCATCTAGGGAAACTGACAGTAATTCACAATATAACATATAATCCAAATTCAGATTTCCTCATTTGTTCCAAGTATGTCACTCATGACTATTTTTTCAATCCAGAGTCTAATCCAAGGTTTAGGGGTTGCATTTAATTGTTTTGTCTTTAGTTTTTTGTTTTTGTTTTTTTTTTTTTTTTAATGTCTGTGCCCTTATTTCCCGCATAATACTAACTTTTTAGAAGAGTCTAGACCATTTTTTATAGAAGGGCCTGTATTCTGGATTTGACTAATTGTTTCTTTATGCCTAGCATTTTAGTAAGAATGTTCTAGTAATGCTGTTGGTGATGTGTAGGCTTTGGAGATTAGAGGTGATTGGAGAATGGCGTTTGGCTCAACAAGGTATATCTCTCTAACCAGAGGTTCTTAACTGGGGCCATGAACAGGCTTTCAGTCCTTGTCACACAATACCTCAGATCTGAATCACATGCACATTTTCCTTATATGTACAATTTTCTGGGAGAGGCTTCTTGCCTCTAATCAGATTCTCTCAGGACTTCAAGACCCAAAGAGGTTAAGAAACACTGGTCTACCAGCTGAGTCAGGCAGTACGGAGCTGGTTTCTGAGGTTTTGTTTACACTGACCTGGCTTCGTTTGGGGAGATTGCAGTAAATTGTAACTTTCCGCCATCCTGGATTTGGGTCAAAGAGTGGTCTCTCCATTTTTGTTGTTAGACCCAGGAGCCAGGGACAGCCCATGTAGTCTGGTTCCAAGGATTCAGGAGAGTTTCTATTCTTTTACCTTGCAGCTGTTCAGAATGCCAGGAACCCCTCACCAATTGGTACTATGAAAAGGACGGGAAGCTCTACTGCCACAAGGACTACTGGGGGAAGTTTGGGGAGTTCTGCCATGGCTGTTCTCTGCTGATGACAGGGCCCGTCATGGTGAGTAAGTTCCTCTGTCTCTACCCATCTTGTTCAGAGTTCACTGAAAGCCCCTCCAGTTCCCCAGGGCCATTTGTCTTCTGGTCCTCCCATCACCCAAGGCCTCTCCCTTTACTCAGTCATATAACAGATGTTTGTTGCATACCTAGTAAGTGCCAGGTAAGAGTCTTACCGCAGCACATAACATTCCAGTGGTGGAGTGGGTGGATAGGCAGGCAGGCAGGGAGGTGGCACAATACAATGGGATGAGGACCTTAAAAAAGGATATAATAGGTTGAGAGAAGGATATATCAAGTTGTGTTTAGGAAATCAAAAAGGGAGACCTTGGGATGGACTGGCAGGGAGAGCTCTCACCTACCTCCTCTAGACAAAGAGCTTTACACCTAGTCACAGACTTGCTGACTCTGTGTTGGAGGAACTGTGAGGCTTTCTAGTGGGGGTAGTTACTTCTGGAGATTTCTTCCCGTGGCTGAGACCAAAATAATTTTTTGTAGCCTCAAAAATAACAGAGACACAGTAGCCTAACAATTCCTACGGAAACTCTAGGGCAGGGAGTGAAAAGACAGATTACGATCCAGGTCTTTAGAAACTTGACTGGAGGTCATTCACCTACCCCTGCCCTCACTCCAGGAACCAAAACAACTCCCTTCCTTTGTTCACACTTTTCCCCACCTTGCTCACAGGTGGCTGGAGAGTTCAAATACCACCCAGAATGCTTTGCCTGTATGAGCTGCAAGGTGATCATCGAAGATGGGGATGCATATGCCCTGGTGCAGCATGCCACCCTCTACTGGTAAGAGAGTGGCCCTGGGCCCCTCCTCCCCTATGAAAGTAGTCAGGAGAGAGGGACAGGTGGCAGCATGATGGAGGCAGAAAGATTACTGAGGTTTCAGAGCATTGGATTCCTATCATATCAGTGTTCTTAATCAACTCTGTAACCTGTATATAAGATGATTATTTATGTTCGCTGTGTTACCAACTGTGAGAATGATAATACTCCATCCTTTAGTCTTCCCAGAGGGAGAGAAAGGCTAGAAAGGTGTTTTTGGGGAAGGATCTAGAGCATCAAAGACAAAAGCCCTCTCCAACTCATTCAGTCCAAAAGTCAGGCCAATTCCCAGAGAGGGGAAGGGGAATAGGGCAAGATTCTCACTTTGAGTCAAAGGCAGAGTGAAGAGAACCCAGACCATCTCACCTCTAGTCCCACCGCTCCCGCAGAGAGCCCAGGCTCTGCATTCTGAGTGGATTCATGGCAGGTACAGTGGTAGTGGGACTGTCAGTACTATTGTGTGAAGCCACATGGCGCAGTGGTTGCTGGGGGCTTCCTGGTGGAACTCTAGGATCTTAGTGCCCTTTGTGCTTCTCTCGCCAGCGGGAAGTGCCACAATGAGGTGGTACTGGCACCCATGTTTGAGAGACTTTCCACGGAGTCTGTTCAGGACCAGCTGCCCTACTCCGTCACGCTCATCTCAATGCCGGCCACTACTGAGGGAAGGCGGGGCTTCTCCGTGTCTGTGGAGAGTGCCTGCTCCAACTATGCCACCACCGTGCAAGTAAAAGAGTGAGTATTTCAAGAACCCTGGAGCCTGGAATTCTTGAGCAGTCTCCATGGGTGGACCTCAAGGGATGCTGGATTCTACGTCTTATGCAGCACTCCATTCTAATCTCCTCTCTTTCTCCTGGAACTCACTGTGCTGTCGTCACACTCGGACCTTGGCACTTACTGCTCTCCCTGCCTGGGCTCTCTCCCACCTGTTACTTTACACCAGAATCTCTCACCTCTCTCGAGTCAAGTTTCAGATCATGTTTGCTCTTTGAAATTATCTGACGTGATTGTATGTACTAGTTTATCATCTGTCTACTCTACTAGTTCCTTCTGGAACTTAGCCTTATTCAGTACTGCTTGCCCGTAACCAGGAAGACTGCATAGAGCAGATGTTCATTGATTATTATTTTGTTGGCTGAGTGAATCAATGGAAGGAGGAGAAAATAGAGTCCGTGACTGAAAAGAGATTAACACTCTATCCTCGGTCCAGGCCAAGTGGGCCTGGATGGGGAAAAAAAAAATCTGTATCCTTGTAATACAGGTAAACAAATACCTGGGGCCCCCAAGCCTGTAAAGAGTGATTATGTACCTACCTTGTGCTGGGGACTGGTGCTTGCAGTGTGAGTGAGTAACTAGGGCTGGGGAGCTCGGGAAGGAAATGATACCTGCTCTAAAGCTCATTAGATGAAGAGGGGAGGGAGCTGTGTTCAGGTTAGGCCGTGGGAATCTGTGGTTGTGTGTGGTGTAGATTGTAGTCATTGTAGGTGCAGAGTGTCCAGAGAGGAAGCTGAGCCAAGTCATGGAGGGTCTGAGTTATGAAGACCCAGCAGGTCACTTGAGGGGTGTAAGCAGTAAGGTGACCAGATTAGCATTGTGGAATGATCGCAGGTGTGGACGTTTGATGGGAAAGGGGCAAGCCTAGAAGTATAGAGCCCAGTTGGGAGGCTGTTGGAAGATCCGGGTGAGAAGTGTTGGTTAGTATACTGATGGAGAGAAAGCAGGATTCTCTAAGATGGTGAGGATTGGGGGACAGTGAGGGAACTCCAGATGGGAAGGGGGAAGTTTATCAGCAATGGTGAGTGGTACTGCGCTTTGCTGAGATGGGGCACCCCGGGAAGAGTGTTGCCTTTCCATGTAATTGGCCTGGGCTTTGGGGGATCTTGAGGGGCTTGGATAGCCTTCCCTGAAGAAGCAAAATTAGTCAGACACATTTTTAGGATGCCCTTCCCTTACCTCTCCTCTCTGTGGCCCAGGGTCAACCGGATGCACATCAGTCCCAACAACCGGCACGCCATCCACCCTGGAGACCGTATTCTGGAGATCAATGGGACCCCTGTCCGCACACTCCGAGTGGAGGAGGTACCCTGGGGGTGCAGTCTCTCTTGAGGGGGTGGGACATGGAATAGCTCCTCTGGGACATCTGGCTGTGGCTCCTACCTCTCCCGGCACCAGCCCCTCTTTTTGTCTCACCACTGAGCCTGTGACCCCTGTTGACCTGTGTCAGCCTGGACATGTTTCCAAGGCAGCAGGAATGGCCTGACAAATGGAAGCGCCGTCAGGATGCCAGACAGAGGGCACCATGGGGCTGCTGGCACTTGGAGGCCACCATTAGCCAAGCTGAGCCTGGTCCACACTGTCCTTCAATCACCTGGGCTGAGGGTGGGTGGCCTGGATGGAGCAGCCTGTGGGTGCCATCCTTACATCGCCCTTCACCACAGGTAGAGGATGCAATTAGCCAGACGAGCCAGACGCTCCAGGTCTTGATTGAACATGACCCTGTCTCTCAACATCTGGACCAGTTGCGGCTGGATGCTCGACTCTCTCCCCATATGCAGAGTGTTGGACACTCCCACACCCTCGGCACCCTGGACACCAAGGAAAATCTGGAAGGGACACTGAGGAGACGCTCACTAAGGTGCCACTTCCCACTCTGGCTCTGTTCTCTGCCATGCCTGTCCTTCAGATGAGGCAGAGCTGACTTTCCAAGGCCAGCAGTCAGGAAGGGAACCATCTGGCCAGAGGCTGGCTGTGAGGAGTGTGCTAGCCCAGCCACCCCACCCCCGCCTCCCATGGAATCACATTTCATAGCCAGGACCTGTGCATGATCTGATCCAGCTGGCTGCCAGGTTTCCTTGGAAACCAGAGGATCGAGCTCTGTCCACTGAACTCCTAAGCTAGACAGGAAGCAGGAGCGCTGGACCCCGAAGGGCAGCATGTCCTGTGGGGAAGTGTGGGGCGCAAAGATTGGAGTAGGGGCACAGATAGTAAGTATATACAGGGTGTTGAAAAGTATAAAGCAAGAGACTAATAAGCTGTTTTAGGTTTGGGGGATCAATAACTGAAACCTCAAAGTTGTCCAGATTCATGGAGAGGAAGCAGTGGCCCTGGGTGCAGGTGTCAGGCAGGGATGCTCAAAGAACAGGAGTCCAGAACACTGGATCTTGGGGGCAGACATGCCCATACCATCCCTTCAAGGTGAACTCCCCGCTTCAGCAGTTACTTCATCTTTCTGAGTGGCTGTTTCTATGTCCGTGAAGTGGTGCTGCAAGACCGAAGTGGCTTTCTCACCAACTATGTAAAAATTGCACATGAAGAAGGATGCAAAATAGTGACTGGCAGAGGGTCAGCACTCAGTAAATGTGAGGTGTTGTTAGTATTGATGAGAATCAAGTTCTATATCCACCTTCCTGATCAGAGAATCCTGCAGGGCCCTCTCAGCTGGCATCTGTTGGAAGCAGCCCTCCCCACAGAGGCTCCCATACTCCTGGCTGCCCTCCTGGCCATCATCACAAGCCAGCTGGTAGAGAAGGCCAGGGAACACATGCCTAGAAGAGGGAAGTTGTGGGGCTGGCTAGAAAGCTGCTCAGGTATTTGAAGGGTCATCTTGAAGGAGAGGGGGCAGCTCACCTTCTGTGCTACATTCGGGGGGGTTGGAAGAAGAACAGAAGGGGCTAACAAGCCTGAGGGCAGCCCTTTCTGGGTAGCCCAAGTGAATGAGTAGCATGCCCCGAACAGAAGATTGCAGGGTTGCAGTTCACCTGTGGTGCTAAGAATTTTTATTTCTAAAGCTTTATTCCTTATTTATTTATACATACAAGAACTGGAGTGTAGGCCAGAGTGTAGGCCAAATCCCATTTGTTATTTTTTAGATGGCACTGCACTGTCATTCCAACTCAGTTATTACCTGACTCAAGTAGGACATGGAAGGTGGTAGATGGCCATCCACAGCCTTGTAACATATTGACCATTATAAACTAATAGAATCTAGTCAATTGTTCCGAGCAGGAAGTACTTAGAGTCCCCATTTTGACTGCGTTTATTATGCTTAAATAAACTACTGGTGTCTGTAGGCCCAAAGGCCCATGTGTCTACTGTACCAGTCCACCTCCATCCCATCTTAGCATCTGCATTACGGCAGCGGAATGGACCGGTATCCCTGAGGCTTCTGCCTTCACAGTTTCCTGGCGGATCTCTGATGTTTTACCCTGCCCCCTTCCTTTCCCATCGGCAGGCGCAGCAACAGTATCTCCAAGTCCCCTGGCCCCAGTTCCCCAAAGGAACCACTGCTGCTCAGCCGTGACATCAGTCGCTCGGAATCCCTCCGCTGTTCCAGCAGCTACTCACAGCAGATCTTCCGGCCGTGTGACCTGATCCATGGAGAGGTCCTAGGGAAGGGCTTCTTCGGGCAGGCCATCAAGGTGAGTGCAGGCAGTAGCCCCCAGCACTCACTCACCTTCTCTCAAGTAGTTCGTAGCCCATGACCTCACTCCTGGGGGACGCCAGGCCTTCTTCCTGGCTGCACGTGATAGTGCAGGGACTGCCCCCCCTCCCAGGCCCTCTGGGGCAGCTTTGCTGGTAAAGTGAGCTTTGTGGGCCCAGAGACCTGAACTGGGATGAGCCATGCCTGTGTGAGTGGGTGCCTCCCACCTCCACTCAGTGGGTGTTTTAAGGCACCCAGAGAGCTCAGTGCTGGGTGTGCTGTAGGGAGAATATGGGGGAGTGGCTCCTGCCTCCCTGATGAATAGTCTTGGGGACTAACCTCTGTCTCTTTCTCTCCTCCTCCTCTGCTGAGAGCTGGGAGGGGGGTCAGGTAAGCCATGTGTCTCACTTGTGGGCAGTGGGGCTGGAGAGCTCACCCCACCTCACCCAGCACCCTGGTGCATGTCTCTGGCACTGACCCTTCTACCCCAAGACCTCTGTTCACCTGCCGAAGTCACTCCTGTGTCAGATGACCAACGCCCCTGCTTGGCTTGGCACCATCCCCGCCTACCTTCTCCACTCCCCTTTTCTGGCTTCTTGCCTCTCTTCTGTGCATGCCCAGCTCCAGGGAGGAGGGTGTGCTTTCCCTCTGAGTCCCCTGTCGCCCTGTGCTATGTGTCTTCTACACATGAACTCTGTCAGTCTAATTCTGGCTCAGGGTGTCCTCCAAGGAGTGGAATGGCCAGTTGTACAGATTTTCACAGATGTCTCCCAGAACTGCCTCTGGTTTCTGCGCCCATAATAGTTGCCCTCCCTGTAGGTGACCCACAAAGCCACGGGCAAAGTTATGGTCATGAAGGAGTTAATTCGGTGTGATGAAGAGACACAGAAGACCTTTCTGACTGAGGTAAGACGGGGGTGGGGAATAGGAGTCTAATGTCACTGTTGGGAGAGGGAAAACCTTACTTAAAAATGGTTTCAGTAGGAAACTTAGTTGGAATCACTGTCTCAAAGGCTGAGTAGAAAAGAGCACTAAGGGAATGTCCTTGTCCCCTCAATTACTGCATAATTATTTGTTTAGTGTACACTTACTTAAAAACAGCATGAGCTAGGTATAAGGGAAACAACAAATGCAGTGTGGTTCAGAGGAACTAACCGGTTTTGGGGATAGTAGTCATGAAAACAGACCATTTTGATGCAACCAGCTGTTATAATCACCTCCTGAGCACCCTGCTAATGGAGCCTGGAGCGAGACCTCCCAGAGAACTGATTTCCCTTGAGCATTTACACAGTTTTCACTGCCTCCCAAGTTGCTTCATTATTTCAGTTAGACATACCTGTGTTCCAGGTGCTCCCCAGGTGTTCCGCACCCCTGCTTTTGTTTCACTCTTGGGGCCTCCTGTTCCAGCACCCCCACCCCATGTAATTCCTAGAAAGGCAGGAGCCCAAGGATGAGGCCTAAGAGGGTATCTCCATCCATGTGGAGGTGTTCTTCCCCCTCATTCTGATCTTGGTGCCTTTGCCATATCACCTAGCATAGGAAATGCAGGTAACATGTCACGCTGACTTCCCTGAAGGGGAGGGGTAGGAAGACACAGTGAGAAGTAACCATCTCCCTCCTCGGCTTTCTCTACCCTCAGGTGAAGGTGATGCGAAGCCTGGACCACCCCAATGTGCTCAAGTTCATTGGTGTGCTGTACAAGGACAAGAAACTGAACCTGCTGACAGAGTACATAGAGGGGGGCACGCTAAAAGACTTTCTGCGCGGTGTGGTAAGCACACCACCCCTCCAGCTCCCAAGAGCCTTAGGGTTATCAGTGGAACACACCTGTGTCATCACTGTCCTAGAGCCACGGAAGCCAGACAGGCTCACTGCTTCGGGTCATGCTGGGTGGGACTAGGTATAGGCAGGGAGGGGTCACTGGCAAACCATGTTGACCCATGGGGCCAGGACCCCAAGTGATCTGGGGCTCAACAAACGTCTGATGAGCATTCCCTCACCCTGCAGGATCCATTTCCCTGGCAGCAGAAGGTCAGGTTTGCAAAAGGCATCGCTTCTGGAATGGTGAGTCCTGTCAACAACTCTGCTAGCAGAGGGGGATGTCAGGAGAGGTGTGAGAATTGTGGGCAGGCACTGGAAGACAGACACCCGCACTGGGCAGCGTGTGTGAGCTGGGCCATTCACCAGCCACTTACTGAGCTCTCTCTGCCGGTGAAAGCACCTCCAGCTCACTGTTGTTGGTTTGCAGCCCTGCTCTCAATGAATTTCAACTCTTGAAGGACAAATAGGGCATGGACAAAGTAAGCGAGAGAAGCAAACTAGCACAGGGTGACCAGACCTTGCTATCTCAAAGGTATCCAATTGCTGAGAGCTCTTGGAGTCCGCAGAGAACCTTAGCACCTTGGAAGTTAGAGAAGTGGGAAATGGTTCTAGTTGAGCCCCGAGTGGTGGGTCAGAATTGGCGCTGAGAAGTCCCAAGGTTGAGATAACAGCAGCAAAGACCTGGAAGGAGAGGAGGGAAATCTGTTTTACCTGGGAAAGGATGATGCCAATCGTAGCAGTAGTGGCAGTGGTGATTGCTGAGTGCTTTATGCCAGGCCCTAAACTGAGGGACTGGTGTGCGTGTGTGTGTTTATTCCTCACAGCAACTCTGGTTTGAGAAAGTGAGGCTGGGGCAGACAAAGCTGGGCTCACGGACTAGTCACTCTGACCTTTAAGCCAACAATTTTAACCACTGCTCTTCGTGTGGGCTCCCTAAGGACAGTATCAGTCTGGGAACAAGTTCCTTGTGTTTCAAGATCGGGAGTCTGGACTTTATGTGGAAAGATCGAAAGATATAAAAGATTTTTAAGCAAGACACTTTCGTGACCAGAGTTGTGCCTTTGTGAAGATGAGCCTGGTGTGGTCGATAGGTTAGGGAACAGTTGGGAGAACTTAGAGCAAGGTGACATGGATAGGAGACTAATGAAGCATTTCAGGTTTCTGAATTGAGGTGTGGCTGCAGGAACAGGAGACTGGGAAGCAGCATGAAGGCAGAACGGAGAGACTGTTTGACAGCGAGGGAACAGGGCTACGGAGAAAAGGAACTGAGTGGCTTGAGGTGTCTAGAAGAATGTAGTGTCAGTCAACAGACATTTTTGGGGGGTGACATACAGGAAACGGGTTCAGGAGGAGCTAGAATAGGTGCCCACTGAGGCTAATGGGCTGGCAGAACGTCTCAGGATCCTCCTGGGCAGGAAACTGGTTCCTTGAGGCTGGAGCTTGGGGAGAAGCTGCCTGTTGCCTCATTATCTGCAGAGGAAGGGCAAGTAGATGCATCTATGTTGGGACAGGGGGCAGTCAGCATATGAAGAGAAGATAGCTTCCAGAAGGAGTAATGTTGAGGAGGCAGGAAGGAAAAAACAGGCGCACAGGGGTGTCAGGTGTGAGGGAGGCCCAGGCAACCTCTGAGGAGGGGATGGGCAGACAGGTTGTACGCTCCGCGGTCAGAAAGCACTCCTGTGGTGTGAGCAGCTCCAGGATCGTAGGGCCTGGAAGCAGTAGCATAGGGGTTGGGGAGTGGGGAAATGGCAGAAACCAGAGGTGGAGACCTGGAGGCGGGGAGTAGCACATAGAAACTCCTTTGAAAACATTTGGATAGGAAGAGGCAGAGGTTAAAGTGTAGACAAAGTGCCAAGTCTCAGGGGAGGGGGTGTCAGGACTGCAGAGCCAGCTGGCTCAGGAGGAGGGCATTTCTTCCCGTTACAGGGCAGGAAGGAGCAAGTAGCTGAGGTTGGGAGCGGGGTCCGGGATCACTGCGCCTGCGAGCGCTCCGTTCAGACGCCCCGATCCAAATAAAGTTGGCGGAGGGAAGGGAAGCCGGGCTCAGCAGCGTTGGGGCTTTGGGGACAGGGCAGTGGGGGCTTAGAGCAGCGACAGGCTTGGGGTCGGTGAGCGAAAGGATGGACTGGAGGTGGCAGCAGGGTGGCCTTTGACTTTCTGTTGGTGTTGGTACATGCTTGGGGCATCAGGAGGCAGGACCCTGGGGTCCAGGTTGGGTTCTGAAGCTGGGTGGGGATGGCCTGGGCGAAGAGCGGGTTCTATGCCCCAGTTCTGGCGTCTTGTCTGGTTCTGTTAGTAGCCACTGGCCTCAGCTCATGCTTCTTTCCAGGCCTATCTGCACTCCATGTGCATCATCCATCGGGACCTGAACTCTCACAACTGCCTCATCAAGCTGGTATGTCCTGTTGTGTCGGCCTCCCCCGGGGTCAGCTCTCTTGCCTTCCTTGTCAAAGGACACTGACTTCCTTCCTGCTTTAGACCAGAGGTATCACTCAGGAGCTCCTGTCTTGACCTTCCTGCTACATCTGATTTCTCCCGTCTTCAGGGAGTTCCTAGACACATGCAAGCACAGTTCCACCTCCTTCCGGGGCAGCCTTTACAACCCTTTACTTAGAAGGGAGTTCAGAAGTTCCTTACTGTGTAAGGAGTCCTGTCCCTTCACCTGGTTTTGCCCATGAGGCTTCGTAAAGCAGCTCACCTGGGCCCCATGTTACAGCTGCGCTGCTTGCTACCTCAGTCGGAGGCCACAGAGCCAGTAAATTTAAAGCGACTGGTTTGGAGCCAGTAATTCCTTTCATTGCTCCTCAGCTCTGGTTGTTACAATGTTATTCTTCCTGTGGACTTGCAATCTGGCTTCCTGGGTGTCCCCCACCTCCACTCTCTGCACGCACACCAAACTATCCTAATCTCCTTTTCACTTGATTGCCTTCTAGCTATTTGAAGAGTTTATCTCCTCCAAATCCCCTCACTGACTGCCTCCACCTTATCTTTTTCTGTCTTATCCTGGTTCTAGCCATAGCCTTAAATCTTTTGGGGGGAGGGG
The DNA here is from genome assembly GCA_004024925.1 of Scalopus aquaticus. Taxonomy (NCBI): domain Eukaryota; kingdom Metazoa; phylum Chordata; class Mammalia; order Eulipotyphla; family Talpidae; genus Scalopus; species Scalopus aquaticus. The sequence goes on along the minus strand of PVIJ01002245.1, from coordinate 64,620 downwards.
GGAGGAAGGAAAGCAAAGAAACTCTGTCTGCCCTAAGTTCCATCTTCCAGTTCCCAGAGCCTTATCTTCCAGGCCCACGGCCTCAGCTGTGCACAGTGTTCAGGTGGTTAGCAAACCAATGCCAAGCCACTGCTGCCCTGTAGAGCTTTTGCTGTGCTTTCTTTTGCTATGCACCTTCTCTCCCCTTGATGGCGTCTCTTACCTGTGCCATCACCCCTGGGCCAGGGTTGAGGCTGGCCCCACCAAATCCTGACCTGTCCCTTGTCCCACCAGGATAAGACTGTAGTGGTGGCAGACTTTGGGCTATCACGGCTCATAGTGGAGGAAAGGAAGAAACCGCCAGTGGAGAAGGCCAACACTAAGAAACGCACCTTGCGCAAGAATGACCGTAAGAAGCGCTACACGGTGGTGGGAAACCCCTACTGGATGGCCCCTGAAATGCTGAATGGTGAGTCCTGACACCCCGTAGCTGACATCCCCAGACGGGAGTTGGAAGCCACATCTTGGCAGTAGAACCCTGGGAGCTCCAGGGGAGACCTTTGAAGTATAGGGCCAGGTACAGAACTGTGGGCTGGGTAATTTTTATCCCTTGCCAGACTGGGCTTCATCAACTTACCTCCCTGAGCTGGTCAGTGATCCATCCTGGGCCTTGGCTTAGGCCTCACTGTGACTGTTCCCCAAGAATGGCTCAGAGCTCAGGCAGTTTATTGACCCAACTTTCAGTCTTTTCTTTTCTGCGCTGAAAACTGAAGTGTGGTGCCCCCTCGTGGATATCAAATTAACCAAAGGTGCTGGCTGGGATTCTTGAAACTTACATTATGAGACCTCAGAAAAGGTCTGATAGAACCATTTTTTGGAGTCTTAGCCTCAGAAACTCAGTGATTTGGCCAGAAGCACACAATTGGCTAATGGCAGAATCCAGATGAACTAATTCTCTTTCACTGTACCATGCACTTTCACCCTGGACAGTGTTTTATAAGGACCTGCAAGGCAATCCACCCAGGGCTGAGGAAAGATGATTTTCAGGTGTTACTGTCCTGATACCTTCGGGCATCCCTCTTGCCTGGTTCTTGGTCTAATGTGGCCCTACCCCCAGTACAGAACAGGTATGGGACCTCACCTAACAGCCTGTTCTTCTGTGTTCTCCCAGGAAAGAGCTACGATGAAACAGTGGATGTCTTCTCTTTTGGGATCGTTCTCTGTGAGGTGAGCCCCAGCACAGAGGCCAGGCACTGCCTCAGAACTACACCACCTCCTCCTAGGGACTAGTGTTCACATCACTAGTCACACAGGTATAGGGCTGTATAGTCCATAATGTATCCGTTGACACATTCGAGTCTCATGCGTCCCGTGAGAAGAACTGGGTAGGGTATTTTTAGGTGAGAAGACTCAGGCTCAGAAAGGGGTAGTGGCTTACTTTTGGTCACACAGCCAGTTAAGGGCATGTGAGATTCAGAACTTCAACGGGAAAGGCAAGAGATTGCTCGTGTGGCTGTCTGGGTAGCTCTTGGGCCAGACGTAACCCTTTCCTCTGTGACCCTTTGTCCAGACCCTGGTGGTACCCTTGCCCTCAGCCCAGCAAGTGGAAATAGCCCAGTGCTAGGCTCTTGGGGTACAGAGTAAGTCTTAGACTGAGCTTGGGCTCCTAGGGGCAGGAATACATCTTGAAGCACTCGAACACACATATGTTCAAAGGCTTTCATACTTGCAAAGAAAGTGGTGAGTGAGAGAGGAGAGAAAGGGACAGTTGGAATAATGAAGTTTTGTTTTCGTTTTTGTTTTCTTTTATACAACGCTATTGAGTATCTACTATGCTTAACACACCAGCTGGCACCAAACGGTTTCAGACCCGAATCAGACCCAGCACCTCATGTCACAGAGCCTGAACTCTGGCAGGAGACATAAACACAGGGGGACAGGAGCAGGGCAGGGGCGGAAATGTGGAAGCTGCTCCTCCAGATGCCTCCTTTTGCTGCAGTGAGGCCTCCTCTAAAGCCTCCTCAGTAACCAGGTTCTCAGTAAAGAGATGTCTGGATTAGTAATATCTGGAGAGTTGGGGGTGAGGGCAACCCCAACTTGGTTTTTACCTCTTCAGCCCATCCTTCCTATCCATGCAACTGGCGCTTTCTCCCCCTGCAATATGGCTGCACCGTCCACAGTCCATTCCTGACCAGCATCCTCTCACCTGCAGATCATCGGGCAGGTGTATGCAGATCCTGATTGCCTGCCTCGAACACTGGACTTTGGCCTCAATGTGAAGCTTTTCTGGGAAAAGTTTGTCCCCACAGATTGCCCCCCGGCCTTCTTCCCCCTGGCTGCCATCTGCTGCAAACTGGAGCCCGAGAGCAGGTTGGTATCCCACCCCTTTTCCTGTGGGTCTCGCCATCCTGGAATGCTTGCCACGGCCTTAGGCCGTTCCCCAGCCTTTCCTAGGCAAAAGGGTATAAAAAGCCTTGAGCTCAGGGATGTGAGACACCGTTGACAACTCAGACATGCCAGGTAGGGGAGCAGGGAAGGGAGACGAGGGCATAGTAACACCAGGATATAACACAGACACAGCTATTAAAAACAATTTTAACAGAAGAAAATTCACCCAAGCCCTTACCATGCTAGCAGAATATCTTCATATTTCCATATTCCCCTGTCCATGTCCAAATGTACACATTTTAATATAAAATTATCTCAAATAGAGAAAAATTTTCTATTTTGCCCTGCATTGTTACTACCCTGTCTTCCATTTGTTTTTGTTGACTACATGAAATTCTATTGAAAGTGCCTGAATATATTATATGTAATGTAGGTGTTCAAGTTTTTCCAGTTTCTCTTCATAATAAGTATTACTACAGTGAGCATCTTTATGCACTTAACCAATTTTCTCCTTTAAAGGAATATTTTTAAAATTACCTTTATTCTGCTCAGGTTATAGCTTCCATTGTTACCAAAGTAACCGCAGTCTTTTCAAGTCTGTGCATTGGAAAACTAAAACCATTGCCCCTTTTTTGCTACCAGAAATCCTGTTTCTTTTTAAAAAACAAGTTCAGGCATTACCCATACTTACCAATATATAGCACAAGAAGTATTTATCTTTTATAATCTCCTAATCAACATTCTCCTGACTCCCCATCTCCACTCCCTCCCCCTTCATAACCAGTTGGCACATAATCTTTATTTTAAAATGTTCTTCAAAGGTTCATTTTAGACTTGGGATTGCTGGTGGGAGGCTCTATATCGTGTTTCTTTTTTCTTTTTTTTTTTTTTAATATTTATTCATGCATGTAAGAGCTGGGGTGTAGGCCAGAGGTGTGGGGTGGTAAGAGGATTCACCAGAGACAGAGCGGGGAGCAGAACAGGCAGATCTACTGAAATACACTGCTGAGGGGAGCAGCGGGCGAGGCAGGAGAGGTCTGCTGTGGGCTCCCTGGCCGGGGATCGAACTCATGCTGCAGCGGCTGCCGATAGCTTTATAGTGCTGAGATTTAACCGCTTGTGCCACCAGGCAAGCCCAATGTCGTGTTTTTCTGTGGGCCAAAGAACCACAATCCTTCAACAACACCAGAATAAGAGCTTGAGTGGAAGATGTGAAGCTACACAGTGTTTGCTAATATTTTTTCTTTCTAAGTCTTGGTGTTTGTAAACGTTTGTATTTAATTCGTTCCAAAAATATTCACTGAGTGCCTGCTGTGTGCTCTGTCCTGTTCTTGATACTTGGCATGCAGCAGTAAACAAAACAAAGGTGGCCGTCCTCAGGGAGCCAGCATTCTGACAAATGACCCCAATAGATAGAATAAATAACCTATGTTAGTCATTAGAAAGTGAGAAACGCTATGGAAAGAGTCAAGTCAAGGAAAGAGGATTGTTTAGGGTGTAAGTATCAATTTTAATACTTGGTGGTCTGAGAAAATGACAAGATATTTAAGCAGAAACGTGGAGGGAGGAGTAAGCCTGTGATGTTCTAGAATTTCAGGAGAGTTAAGCCATTTCAACAGCCCTCGGACCTGGTGTTTGCTTTCTTCTTGGAAAGAACTGCTGAATATATGAGTGCCCCTTCCTGAGTAGATCCAACAATGTGGAAAGACTCTGAGGACTAGAAAGGATCTTTAAAAAAGGCATTTGTTTGGGGTAGCATGTCCTGCACCTCATCAATAAATAGGCTCTCAAATTTCATTGTTCATTGCGTATTTGCTTCCTTAATGTGATGCCCTTCTCCATGTAAAAAAAATTTTTTTTTAGATTTATTTATTTATGCATACAAGCTGGGGTATAGGCCAAAGGTGTGGGGTGGCGTGAGGGTTCACCAGAGACAGAGTGGGGAGCAGAACAGGCAGATCAACCAAAGTACACTGCTGAGGGGAGCAGCGGGCGAGACAGGAGAGGTCTGCTGCGCCATGTGGGTCAGCCCCCTGGCCAGGGATCGAACTCGTGCTGCAGTGGCTCTGGACAGCTTCATAGTGCTGCGCTTAACCTGTTGTGCTCCAGGGAGGCCAAGTCCATGTAAAATTAAATTTATAAGCTTTTTTCCTCCTGTATAATAAGAAATTTTTTTTAATTGTTTAATATTTTTTCCTTACATCATTGTTAATTTTGGGGCAGTGTATAATTTTTCCCCTCAGATGTGGTCACCATAGTTCCCCCACCACCAAAGCACCCACAGCCCATCACCATATTTCCTTGTACTCTAACCGCCCAGAAATTTTTTTTTTTTTTTTTTTAATTAAAAAGGCTCTTGGTCTAGGATTGGTATGAGAGTCAATGTCTCAGCGCTACTGGCAGCCACTGCAGCATGAGTTTGATCTCCAGCCAGGGAGCTGACCCACATGGTGCAGCAGTCCTCTCCTGTCTGGCCAGTTGCTCCCCTCAGCATTGTGCTTCAATAGATCCACCTGCTCTGCTCCCCACTCTGTCTCTGGTGAATCCTCTCACCCCTCGCACCTCTGGCCTACACCCCAGTTCTTGTATGCATAAATAAATAAAAATAATTTTTTTTAATTAAAAAAAAGGCACTTGGGGCCTCCCCAGTGGCGCAGCGGTTAAGCGCTGTGCTGTGGAGCTGTCGGCAGCGGCGACTCGAGTTCGACGCCCAGCCAGGGAGAATCCCACATGGTGCGGCAGACCTCTCCTGCCTCGCCCGCTGCTCCCCTCAGCAGTGTATTTTCATTGATCTGCCTGTTCTGCTCCTCACTCTGTCTCTGGTGAACCCTCTCGCCGCCCCACACCTCTGGCCTGTACCCCAGCTTGTATGTATAAATGAAAAAAAAAAAAGGCACTTGGTCTGATCCCACCTTTGATGAATGCAATTTCCTCTAAGCTAACCCTTGAGCCAGGCTAGTCTTCTCTCATTTTCACAGCAATCCTGTGTAGTAATAGTAACACTGTGTAGTAATAGTAACACTACGTTACCCTCCCCACCTACCACAGAGGCACAACAAGGCTAGACAAGTAGAAAGTAGCTATGTCTCAGACCTGGGTGCCTTCCACCTCCTGCCATGACCTTCTTCCAACTCCTTTTCTTTCTAGACCGGCTTTCGCAAAACTGGAGGACTCATTTGAGGCCCTCTCCCTGTACCTGGGGGAGCTGGGCATCCCCCTGCCTGCAGAGCTGGAAGAGCTGGACCACACTGTGAGCATGCAGTATGGCCTGACCCGGGACTCGCCCCCCTAGCCCTGGCCCCGCCCCCTGCAGGGGGGTGTTCCACAACCAGCGTTGCCCCCTCTGTGCCCCATCCCTGCTGCGGGCAGGGCCGTCCAGGCTTCCTGTGGATTGGCGATTTGTTAGAAGTGGAACAAGCCATCCTACTACCTCCCCAGGAGGCCAGCAGGCACGCACCCGGGAAATGCATCGCCACAGGTTTTGGGGACTGATGACTGTCTATAAATCCAACACTCGCCTGAAAGCTGTGAAGAAGAAAAAAATAGCCTGGCTCCTAGGCCAAGAGGAATCTGTTACTTGGGCTCACTGGGACCTCCCTGCGGTGGGGTCCAGGGGGCTGTCACTTACACTAATCAATGTGGCCTGGACCTGCCGGGCAGGGCCCCAGAGTGAACCTGCCTGTGGACTCTGGTCTCTGTCCCCCAGGCGTAGGAGGACTCAAACGGGGTGTGGACGCGAGGAAGACTGGCGGCGGGTGGTACTCCAAGGATGTGAAATGACAGTGGTGCTACCCCCATTCCACTCCGTGCCCACCCCTCGGCGGCAAGGGTTGAGGGAGTAGGTTCTGTAGTGACCTCTGGTTTGCGGCGGGAGGGGCCAGGAGTTGGGGCAGGGCTGGTCTTGTCACCCTGGTGCTCACATTAAGCTACATCAGTGTGAGGGGATCTCCTAGCTCGTGTTCGCGCGCCCGCGCACCGTCCTGCTGGAGACTGGCTGGGAGCTCTGGCAGCACTCTCTCCGCCTGTAGCAAGCGGTCACCCTCACGTGCAGGAGGAGGCGAGCGCTGGAAGGACCCTGCCCACTAAAAAGCCCATATCCTGCTGCTCTGGCTCATACCCTGATGTGTTCCTCAGTCCGAGATGTTTGCCTCGAGCTAGATGGGTTCGGGAGGACAGTGTGGCTTATCGCGGGGCCAGCATGAGACTCGGGGGAGTAAGAATCTTAGCGCTCTCTTGACCTTGTCCTCATGCAGCCACTGCTCACCCTTGACCGTGCCAGGTACGGGAAGCAATTTGGGTGGGAAGAGATGGTTGCAGAGCCCCGGGGCTGAGGTGCTGGGGCAGACAGCGCCCTGAGCTGGGCTATCTGGCTTCTACCTCTTGTTGACTAGCCAGCTCACTGGCTCCTGGCGTCAGTTTCCCGAGGCCCAGCCTCAGGTGCCGCAAGCCCTGGCCCTCCACCTTAGCTCCCAGAGCACCAGGAACTCGTCAGCACAGATAGATTTGCCACCTCCTAAGTGTTTATGAGCTTGCACCGTATTTAACAAATTGGAGAGGGGTTTGGAACATTACTGCAGTGTGTGATGGTGGCATTGGGGTGGGGTGGGTCGGGAGTGATCCCGGAGAATGGTTGCTGTTAATATTATGATTGTATCTCTGGGGTGATATGTGAAATACTGTACATAGACCTGATGAGTTGTAGGGTTAGCTGTCAGCTCTGGCCAGGGATGACTCGTTCAATGGCCTATCCTCATGTGTGGAGTTTGCAAGTCTGCTGTAGGCTTGAGCCCTAGGCTCCTAGCAGCTGCGGCAAGGGCAGCGTTGCGTGGCTGGCCACGGCTCAGTCGGTCCCTAGTAAGTGAGGGAGTGGTGGGTCCAAGCTGGGCCACGGTGTAGACCAAATAAATTAAGCAGTTAACGTAACTGACGTTTCTGAAAGTGAAAGTCACTGGGGGCCTGGCTCAGGGAGATAAATGTAAGAATGTTCCCCGCCTCTTTGCAGGCCCAGGTCACATGATTCCACACAGCAAGGGGTATTCGAACTCCCCAATTCTAATCACCTCTCTTTATGTAGGCACCAGCCCGCCCCAGAGAACATGCACACCTGAGGCCACCCAAGCCAGCAGGTCTGACCGACTCCCACTGCCAGCTGAGTCATTCCTTTGGGGCCTCACACCCCCTCTCTAGCACTCCACTCTCTAGCAGCGTGGAGTCCTGTCCACAGGACAGGCTCCCGCCTTCATGGGGGAAGAAATGAATGCAAGTCACCACCACCATTGTTTCCTACGGGCGCCTCCTTCGTGGGAAGCCTGCTTCTGCTTGTGTCTGCATGCGGGGAGGTTGCACAGAGTCCATCGGCAGGACGCTGCTGTCTGATGAGTGGGGTCCTGGAAGCGATACAAATGCACACACCCAGAAGTGCCTGCTCCCAACGCTGGAGTCCATATTCAGGGCAGCATCTGGTTCCCAGAGAAACTGAGGCCCTGGGTGCCTCTCGCTGGTCGTCTACAGAGCAGCTGTCACCTGGGCATTCCTCTTTGCTGAAGTCTAGCAAACTCTTGGTAGCTTTCCTCTGGCGCCCTCAGAGTCACCTGGCTGTGTGCTCAGCCCACAGCTGCTCCAGACAGCCCAATAGCCCGACCCCTCAGCACACCCGTCCCTCTGGCTGCTGCGGCTCTACCACCCTGTCCCCAGCCCCTGACAAGATTGCCTGGATGTTCGTTTTAACTCCCTCCACCTCCGAAAGGCGGCCCAGGGGAGAAGGCGTGTAGTGGCCAGGCCCCTGCACACCCATCTTCTCTACAGCGCCAACCCAAAAGCTTCCTGTGCTGACAGTCCTAAGGAGAGGCTGCAGCGAGCACCCACACAATCCGCTCCTCCCAGTCCCAGGGCCCTCCGGTTACAGGGCCAGAGCCACGCAGCTATTGACAAGGCAACCAAAAGCTTCCCGATATTTGGGAAAAACTTGGCAATTTGAAGTCTTTTTTTATTTATAGTCAAATGCAGAGCAATTTCCTGCACTTTATACGCAGGTATCATCAGAATGAGGTATATAAAACGTATACAGAGAAATGCTTTTATAGAAAAGTAGAAACCAGTAATGTTCTCTTCAGCATCACGAATTCCAAAGGCCTAGGTTCCATCAGCAAATCCCTCCGGGGAACAGCTGCTGAAGAGAATGGGCTCCCACTAACCCCCAACTCTCATTCTACATGGGGGCAGTGGAAGGGGTTCGGGAGGGAAGTTCTGTGGGCAGGGAGCTGCCATGGCCTCCAAGTGTAACATCAGGCCTGTAGGCCCTGCTGAGCCACTGGCACAGCACAACACAATACAGAGGAGAATGCTCCTCTCGGGCACACCTGTAGCCCGCTCAATCACTTTGGGCATCTCTTCCCCCTTCTGGGCCCCCATTTCCAGAAGGCTTGAGCCCTAAGATCCCTTACAGTGGTTCTAGGATTGTTTTGTAAGTTACAGGTTGTGACCCTTGCTCAGCTGCCCCACAGAAAGGCACTGGCCTGGAGGCCACAAGGCCGCCTACACACTCAGGCCGCTGCAGGAACAAGCCTGAAGCACTTCCTTGCCATGCCTCTGAACTTCATTTCCAGGGTAACCTCTCAGAGGCAGCTGGCAAGGCCCCACAGTGTAACTCCCACAGGTTAGCTGGCTATTGGTCACTCCTGCAAAATGAAGAAAGATCACCATTCGCCTGAAGAGACTGGGGCACCCCAGGTCCACCTGAGGTGCTGAAGCCTAAGGTAGTCACCGACCCTTCTCTACCCTCTTCTGAAGTGGAATGTTCAGTGCAATTTTTCCCTTCCCTTTGAAACAGGAAGAGGCCCTGGGCCTTGGGCCCAATCCATGGTTGTCAAGGCACATCACTGCCAGCAAGCTGGAGCATACCCAGCAGCGTAAGTTCCATTCTCAGCCCACAGTTTTTACTTTTTGTACAAAACTTATTTCCGGTTCTCAGAGGTCAGTAGGGAGTTCCATCCCAAATACTTAAAAAACTATATACTTTAAATGCCTCCCCCCAACCTCGACCTGCTTGACCTGAACTATGAATAACAGTGTGCGTCACTCAAGCCCACAGAGAATAAACGGAAAGGCAAAGACTGAGACCATCTTGGATAGCAGAACACAGAGGGAGTCTGGGGGAACTCCCATCCGTCCCTGGTTCAGTTCTGGGGCACAGGCAATGTTTGGAAGCTCTTGTCAGCAGCACTACTGTGGGGGCTGCCATTCTCCATCCACAGGCACAATACTGCTCTAAGGGATGGAGAGGACTTTGGTAGGGCCCTACCCAGCGTCACCCTCAGCCCACAGCACCACCTGCTTATGTCTCAGGATTCATACACAAAGAAATGTTGGGGGAGGGATTTAACCACAACAGAAAGTAGATTCTCCCAACTGTAGGAGGGTAGGTTGTCCTGCACCAGTGTCTGCCTGGGCGCCTGTCCATTGTGGGGGGCAGGCTCAGGCCCCAGGAGTGCCTGCCTGGCCTATGAGGGGGGCACTGCCCTCCCGAAGGTCAACTGGAGTCTGGTTGGAGTGGACAACAACAGTCTTCTCATCCACGATCTCACAGGTGGGGTTGGTGAAGGCAGACAGGGGCAGGGTGATTCGCTGCAGCTCCCTCTCACACACCTTCTGCTCATGTCGCTCTTTCAGGTCCTTCCCCCTGGCAGGAAAACGGAAATGTTCAGTTACGTCTCCGGCATAGCTTTTGTTCATTAGATACCATCCCTGAGGCCCAGGCAGGGGCAGGGGCTAGCCACGGGCCCAGTACACCAGTGACTAAAGCATTAGCTCTCCATCCCTCCAGACTGCCTTGATTCAACAAGGGGGTCTTAACACTTCTTGTCTCTGGTTCTTCACCTGTAAAGTGAGGATGGTAGCAGCATGAACCTCTTTGCAGTGGGATTCCATGAAGATAGTATACAGCAGGGGCCTCCCTGGTGGCGCAGTGGTTAAGCGCAGCGCTGTGGAGCTGTCGGCAGCGGCAACGCGAGTTCGACGCCCGGCCAGGGAGATTCCCACATGGCGCGGCAGACCTCTCCTGCCTCGCCCGCTGCTCCCCTCAGCAGTGTGTTTCCGTCCATCTGCCTGTTCCGCTCCCCACTCTGTCTCTGGTGAACCCTCTCGCCGCCCCATGCCTCTGGCCTGTACCCCAGCTTGTGTGCATAAATAAATAAATCTTAAAAAAAAAAAAAGATAGTATACAGCAAAGACTAAGTCCAAGACTAAGTCACTAGTGTCCACAATATATACCACGTGTAGTCTTAAAGACCAGGAGACTCAAAGATAGTTTTGTTCTTTCAGCTCAGGGCTCCAAGAGACCCAGAGAATTACTCCAGCCCTAATCCATAAAGCTGTTCAGAAAACTGACATGACCATCCTGTTCTGAGACAGTTGTATTTATTATCCCACATCCAGGAAGGTACAAGTGCAAGCTGGATAAAAATACTTCCCCAGGACTTCCCTGGTGGCGCAGGGGTTGAGTCTCAGCGCTTTCAAGCTATCAGCAGCCACTGCTGCACAAGTTCGATCCCCAGCCAGGGAGCTTCCCACATGGTGCAGCAGACCTCTCCTGTCTCACCGGCTGCTCCCCTCAGCAGTGTACTTCAGTCGATCTGCCTGTTCAGCTCCTCACTCTGTCTCTGGTGAATCCTCTCATCCCACCCCCCTCCACCTCTGGGCTACACCCCAGTTCTTGTATGCATAAAAAAACAAATCTTTAAAAAAAGATACTTCCCCATTCCATGCCGGGGAGGCATAAAGGACTCAGGGCTGCTGTGGTCAGTGGGAGACAGGGACTGCCTCTGAGGTCTCACAGTGCTCAGCCACGCTCCCAGGCTATGGTACGGTCCCATTTTACACTCAGGAAACACTCCATGCCAAGGCCTTCAGATACAGTATCTCATTTCATCCTCAGTTCAACCCAAATAATTGCTTTTCATTTGTTTTACAATAAGGAAATGGCACAAAGAAATTAAGAAACTCTCCAAGGACATAGTAGAGTCAAACCCAAGTCTGTTGGCTTCTGGCTGATATTCAGAAGTTCTGACCTGACTGGGGTCACCCCAAAGAAGAGAGGGGGCAGGGACTCAAGCCCAATCTTCTGGCCGGGTATACAGGGTACTTCCCACTGGACTGGGTGACCCCCATTGCAAACCAAAGGTTTGCTAAGTGCCTGGCAGACTTCACAACAGAACCAGCACCCAGAACCCAGGTCAGCAGGCTCTGAAGCCAGCAACTAGACATGTGGGCTCAGATGTCAGAAGAAATCTCCCAGGAAGGAGCCCACCCCGAAGAGGCCTTGAAAACAGACAGTTTGATGGATGACTTGGTGAAGCAGTACAGACGTGCTTCAGATATCCTCAGGGAGATAGCTGAGATCACATGATTACACATCCATCATGGTGGAAGAGGGGCAGTATGCAATGACGAGTTTCCAGAGATTAGACAGGAATATTGAGGAAACAGCAGGGGAGGGAGGGAAGGAGTTTGCACAGGTGCCTCAGATCTGTCTTTAGAGTAACCAGTTCTCTTGTATTCTAGTACCAGCTCAGCCTTAGTTGTGTGAGACCCAGCAAAACACCAAGCCTTGGTTTCCTCATGTGTGAAATGGGGATAATTTTGCTTCAAAAGATGATAATGAATGTGAAAGCACTTTGAAAACAGCGAAAACTACTATAAAACTCATAGGTTATGATTTGCCCTGCATATGACTTAACTCACCAACCTACCTTACTTTAATTTGGCTTCCCAAGGAAACCATCCTACTGACCAGCCTAGGCCAGTATTGTTTACATGGCCTCAGCATCTCCCCTCCTCTCTGAACCCTGATTTCATCATCTGTAAAACAAGGGGTTGGGTGTGACCATCTCCAAGGACCCTGACATCCTTTAAGATCTCTCATGAGATGAGCTCTGATACCCCCTTAATTTAAGGTCACAGAGGGCAAATGCGTGAGCTCATCTCCCTGAATCACCCTGGGTGATGGAGTTTCTGACCACAAGCTTAAGGCTCCTGCCCATCTTTCCCATTAACCTCTGAACTAGACACTGCCAACTCCTATGGCAGAGTAATAGGAGTTTGAGGGGAAACTGAGGCACACGGAAAGACCACTGTCTGGACCAAGGGCATCCCCACTCTCAGCCTGACATGCACTCATCAGTTATAGTTGCTGCTACACAGAGGAAAACAGCTACCTTCATAATTATACAAAAAGCCAAGGGCCTCCCTGGTGGCGCAAGGGATTAGGTCTCAGCACTGTGAAGCTAACAATAGCCACTCCGGCCAGGAAGCTGACCTATATGGCGCAGCAGACCTCTCCTGACTCACCTGCTGCTCCCACTCTGTCTCTGCTGAATCCTCTCACCCCCTTACATCTCTGGCGTACACCCCAGCTTGCATGCATAAATAAGTCTTTAAAAAAACAAAATAGGGCCTCCCTGGTGGCGCAACAGGTTAAAGTGTAGCACTATGAAGCTATGCAGACCCACTGCAGCACGAGTTCGATGCCCAGCCAGGGAGCTCCCCATATGACGCAGCAGACCTCTCCTGCCTCGCCCACTGCTCCCTCAGCAGTGTACTTCAGTATATCTGCCTGTTCTGCTCCACACTCTGTCTCTGGTGAATCTTCTCACCACCCCACACCTCTGGCCTACACCCCAGCTCTTGTATGCATAAATAAATCTTTAAAAAAATAAAGTAAACAAAAAGCCAAGTCCTTCAAGGTTGTCCATGTAGGGAGAAACCTGGAAGGTCTGAGTTTAATTTTATCAAGGGAACTGCCCCCCCAATCCAGCAGAAAAGCAAAAGACAATTTGCAAAAGATGTGGAGAGTGCAAATGTGTTTTCCCAAGACCTAAATTTTAAAAGGCCATGGAGGGCTTGGAGCTCAAGGGAAAGGGAACTCATACTTGTCTGAGTACCTACTGAGATGCCAAGAATGGCCTTTCTCTTATCCTAGATGAGAAATACTGTCTATCCATCTACTGGTTGCCACACATTTTATACATGCACCATCTTCATTTAATTTCTGTCCAGCTGTGCAAGACAACATTCCCATTTTACGGATGAAGAAACTGAGGCTTTGGAGTCTGTCTTCAAAGCCCTGTTTTCTTTGACTGCCTCCTTTACCAGGCACCTGGCTGTGGTTCAGGCTGCATCACATACAAGTCTTGCGGGTTGAGGGGTGGGTGTGGAAATCTATTTATATTAATGGGGCAGAGCAGAGCTGTAAAAGCAGCCAAGGGTAAAGGAAGCAGATGCTGGGACTTGTCTGGACAATAGTCACAGCCACTTAGAAGCCTCAAAATACGCTCAACCCCACGTGCCTCCTGTTAACGGTGCCGTGAGTCCTGGAGATGCAAAGCAAGCCCACAGGTCCTTCCAAAACATGAGAGGCCACCAGCCCTGCTGCAGTGACTACCTGGAGACCCAGCCCCTCTCACTGCCTTTTTGGTGGGCGGGGGGCGGGTAGGGTTGAGGACAGCCTGGCTATTGCCTGGCAAGCAAGAAAGAACAAAAGGATTATTCACTGACTCAGTTCCTTTTCTAGAGGGTGGAGTGGTGTTGACTTACAGTTTTTTCCTTGTCTTTTTATCAGCAAATAAGCACGCCCTCCAGAGCTAGCACGACACTGTGTTGGAGCAGGCACGGGGAGGCACTGGGAGCCCCCAGTCAGACTGGCCATCTGAACCTCGTGGCCTGGACAACGAGGCAAAGACCCGCCCCAGCAAACTGCCCTAATACCTTAAGAGGAAACCCGCTGCCTGCCCACCCTTCTCATTAGCCTGAAGGCCTTTGGCAGAGTTTGTGCTGGCGGTAATTCTATCCGGCTGCTCCTGGGCCAGGACTGGGAGCTTGGGGGGCTGGCCAGAGAAAGCAGGTGTGGATGGAATGGCTGCCAGCCCCTGACATCCTGTTCTAGGGTGATGGAGGCATGGCAGAACTCCTTGAGGCAACACAGGTTTCTTCAATTCATTACGTAACTGTGAGCCACTGCTAATTTCTCAGTGAGAGGCAGTTCTGTGCCACTCTGCTGTGCCAGGCAAGTTCCTCGAGGCAGCCAAGATTATGGACATCAATGAATGCCCAGACCACTGTCTAATTTCATCCTCATGACAAACCTACATGGTGGCTGTTAGAAATGGGCAGGCAGAATCAGAGAGGTTAAATTCAAGTAAATGCAGAACTGAGATTTAAACTTAGTACAGCCTGCAACCACCAGCAGGCCACATTGTCTTTTTAGGAAGTATCAGAGTTGGGAGGATCATCTTATATAAACCCCTGACCCTACGCTATTGTACAGATGAGGAAAAAAGAGACAGTAAGTGACTTGTGTAGTGTCATACCCTGAATTGGTGGCAGTTCCAGAAGTAGAATGTTGTTCTTTGGACTTCTAAAGCCAATCATTTTGTGGGTGTGGTTTGTTTTTGTTTTTTGAAAGTTTCTATTTTTGCTACTGTTCTTTGCAAGTCAAAGCAAATTTCCATGAAGCTACTGGGACTCACTGGAGATACTGGGACTTTGGGGAGATACTGATAATCCTCAGACACGTCTTAGTAGCTGTTTAGCTTAGACATGACACTTAACTCCACCAGGACTCAGTTCCTCCCTGTAAAATGGTATAAAAGTGCTCCAGTAATAGGGTGGTCCCCAGGAAAAGGGGAGGTTCCATGTTCCAAAGGAGGGTGGAGCTGAGCAGGGAAGAGAAGAAGCTGGAGAGGAGACTGAAGAAGGAAAGTGGGATGGGGAGCCAGAAGGAGCCCTGGAGGAGGCACACGGAGCAGAGACATGTGAAGAAGCCGCACCTGCTTCTTGGTTCTGGACTGGTTGAAACAGAGGTGGGTGAGAGACCCGTGGGGAGGTTAACAATGGCAGCTTTTATCTTGATTTTGATTTTGCTCTTTTCCTCCTAGACTTGTCTGACTGTTTCTGACCCTTTTCTATGGGTCCCTGCTGGAAGGTGCTTTAGACTTATGGCAGGTTTTCAGGCCTTGCTTTGGGCCAATTGTGTTTTACCCATGAGGACTTTTACCCATGAGGGGATGGGTAACTGGGTGCTTGATTTGGAAATTATATTCTTTGTCTTGTCTGTATTGCACACTGATTGTATTAAAGCTCCTTTCCATTAAAGGTCTTATATGTTTTGTCTTGGTGCGGCAGATGGCAGAACCTATTTAGAGCAGGCAGGTTTGGGGGTTCTGGGGTACTCCTCTCCCTGCCCTGTAACACTCCTTTTAGGCAAAATAGGAACAGCAGCTCTCATGCCCGCCTGTGACTACGCAGGTGCCTCTCTTTTCCTTTCTCCTTTCCTAATAAACCTGTCCTTTTAAAAGATTAAAAAAAAAAAAAGTGCTCCTTCTAATGTGGTCATAATGTGGTCATGAGATTTGGGTGAGATAATCAGGGAAGAGCCTTCAGTAGCACCTGACTTATTAGTATGCCTTAACTGGCTGCTATTGTGATTATTTAACTTAATTGCTGTTCTACTGTTACATTTAATACTTATGACCATCTTGGATGGGTCGGATGGGGTGGGCATGGATATGTGTGGAGGGGGAATAAAGCCCCAGACAAGAAATCAAGGTGGGGAGGAGCAGTAAAATCTCCACTTCACAGCTCCTTCCAGAACATTGTTCTCTGACTCTGGGGAGAGAGACGAGCTGAGAGCTTGCCTCTAGCCCACATGCAGTTTCCTGTTAGACACTGTGTTCTCAGAGCCCTTTGCAGAGGAAAGGGGTGGTCCGATGGTTAGTGATGGGGCATCTGACGATGTGGAGTTTACAAGAAAGTTAATTCTAGGCCTCATGGCCATCCTTTAACAGCTGAAGGGAGCAAATCTAGATGAAAAAAGAACAGGCTTCCTTGCTGGGCTTGAGTACTGAACTCACAATTAAGGACATCTAGCCAGTGCAAGTGCCTGGAGGCCTGGAAACTATCACAGGATTGGAAGGGAGCCAAATGCTATCCAGCAGCAAAGAGAGGAAGAAATATTTCAAGGGTTAAACTTAGCCAATGAGGTTTGGGTCTGTGTGAATTGCAGGCCCAGAGACACCACATCATTTCCTATGACTCTGAAATGAACAAGCAGGTGTCCCCTGGACCTGCCACCTGCCACCTCAACCAACCCTCTGGAGGCAAAAACCTCAAGAGTCAGGGAGACCCTCTCAAGTCAACACTTCCCTTCTCTGAACCTCTGCTTCCTCAGTCAGAAGCAACGGGGCTCAGAGAACCCTAGTCCAGTGTACCCATTTGACAGAAAGGAAAAAGAGCTATTGTTTCCTGACCACTTACTGAGTATGTCTTAGCCCCACAGCAACATTCTGGTCTGGACTGAAAATGGAAGCAACTTGGGGCCTCTCTGGTGGCACAACAGGTTAAGTCTCAGCCTATGAAGCTATCTACAGCCACTGCAGCACAAAAGTGAACCCTGCTAGGGAGCTTCCGACATGGCACAGCAGACCTCTCCTATCTCCTGCTGCTCTCCTCAGCAGTGTGCTGCAGTGGATCTACCTGTTGTGCTCCCCACTCTGTCTCTGGTGAATCCTCTCACCCCCCCCCACACCTCTGGCCTACACCCCAGCTCTTGTCTGCATAAATAAGTCTTTAAAAAAAGAAAGAAAGAAAGAAAGAAAATGGAAGCCACTTGCCCAAAGCCACATGGGTAGCCAGTTGGTGGCAGGGTTAAAGGACTTATCTCCACCAAATCTTGGCGTGTCATCTCAGTCAAGGCACATATCCCCTCTTGCTTTAGTTTCCTAATCTGTATACTGGAATAATAACAGCATTTGCCTTGCAAGGATGTTGTGAGAATTAAATAAACTACATAAAAGGCCTGGAGGCGGTGTCTGGCACATGGTAAATATTCGCTGCTGCTATTCGTGCTGTTGTTAGCATTGTTGAATGTGCTGTTTGACAGTTTCCCTTTTTTCACATGTGAAATGAAGACATCTACAATACTGATGATACTGGGTGACCTACTGGGGCTGTGGGCTCAGACACAGCCCTCAACACTGGAAAATAAAGGCCATCGTGTCACTTCCCTTATATGCCTCCTCTGACCATTGAAGAGAAGTATCACAGACACCTTGGGCTGGAATCAAATGCCTTGATTTTGCTCAGGAACAGCAAATAATTTTCCCAGAGTCACCCAGTGCTATAAAATTGAATGCAACTTTGGCTTGTCACCCTGTACCCATCTCTGATTTGGGGAACCTTTTCCACATGGTATCTCAGGGGGCCTCTCAAAATAAGTTTCCCTCCTCCTGCTGTCCCAGCTACAGATCATGTTCCTAAGTTTTCCAGGTAGCCTCTTTGGCTTTCTCATATGTGGTAAGGAGTGACAAACTGGTTCTCTGCCCTCCGACTCACTTTTTTCTCACGTCCTAGAAGAGATCCCTTCTTGTGGCTTAGGGAATTCTAGTCGTACTGCAAAAACCCTGGCTGGGAACCTTTTCTAGTAGCAGAATTTTTAACTCACAAAACAAATTCAGTCCCTGGGTCCCTGCCACTGCAGAGTGCCCAGCCTAGTTCCTTCAGTGCCACTCACTTCCACACCAGGAATGCTGGATTAGAGAGTGGGCAAACTGGTGTTGATAGAGCTGGGCTTCAACCCAGCTTCTGCCACTCCCAGACGGTGTGACTTTGGACAAGTCATTTTACCTGTCTGATGACATCTTATCTGTAAAATGGGGAACCAGAATCCCTACCTCAGAAGGTTTTTGTGGTTAGGAGTAAAGGCATTAAGGATAGGGTTTGTCCAATGTCACCTGGTTAAGACTAGAACCAAGTCTCTACCTCTTGAGCTTGTTTATCTCATTCAATACCTCACTTCCTTTTAGGGTAAGGATGCCACAAAGGGGTCTGGTTTGATTTCATGTATCTTCCTCCCCTCCTCTCAAGAAAGCACAGAACGGAAGCTACTGACCTCTTGTAGGTGTAACCTAGGACAATGCCAGCTCCGATGGCAATGATGATCACCATCATGGTAATGCCCAGCACAGAGCCTGCCGAGGACAGGAGACAGGTCACATGAGCCTCACCCCAATCAGCAAATGACATGTCTTGAATCTCACAAGGATGGGGGTGGGGCAGTCCTACCCAGGGTTCCCAGATCCTTTTTCTCCTTGGAATTCACGCGTACATGCTGGCTGATCCCAATCACTGGCTGCACAGCTGCCGCCTCGCTCCGGGCAGGCAGGGCGTTGGCTGGAGCAAACACCTGCACGTCATCTTCCTCCGGCACTTCAGATGCCACCTCGGTTTCTGGTGAGGTTGGCAGGGTCTGGGTAGTGGTCTCTGGAGATAAAGTGGAAAAGAACACTCATCAAAGACTGGCCTGCATGAATTCCACAGCTGAACTTGGCCCAAGGATTGAGGGAGATGGAGCGGGCCCGCTTTAGAATGCCCGCCCCCCCCCCCCCAAACAGACACTGAAATCAAACCCTGCCCCACGGGGCAGGACCAGGCCTGAGAGGGCTGCACCATAACTGGGTCATGGAGCTGTAAAGGGAAGAAGAACGAAAGGGCCTCTCCAGGCGCCCACGTCATCTGTTCAAATCTTTGCCATCTTCCAAGCCCCAACTCGGTTGTCACCTCCCAGAGGTCCTCTCTACCCAGGAGAAAACATGACTCCTCTGGGCAGCTCACACTGATCGATCGCACGCTTTCCCCAGTCCCTGTTATAATACTTCAGCTTATCCCATTTAATCCCAGAGAACGGTCTTGCTGCCTCGGGGGCACCAAGCCTGCTCTCTGGACCAGAAGAAACTTGAATTCGAATCTGCACACTGTTATTGCCTCTGAAAAAGCACTGAACTCTGAGGCTCAGCAAACGCCAAAGGTTTCTTCTTCGGGGGCGGGGGAAGGGGGGATACCGCGGGTTAGCAACGTGCTTAGCACAGCAGACTGCCCACAGTCAGCAAACGCTGAGTGATTTGCTAAGGGTCTTTGGTCCGCGGCGCGGGTCCCAGACGCTCCCCGAGACCGCGCGCCCTGCAGGAAGCGCGCGGCCGAGGGGCGGGTTCTCCCCTCCCACGGTTGTTTACAAGGCGCTCGCGGAGAATGAGCTCACTCCGAGCTGGTGGCGGCGACCAATGGGAGTTGGGCCCCTTGGCCTGGAGACTGCCCTGGCCAATCAGACGGCGCGGGGGCGGGGCGGGGCCGGCCGGCGTCGCGCGGCCGCACGTGCGCGGCGGGTGTAACCGCAGCTCCCAAGCAGCCCCGGGGGCTGGGCCTCGCGGGTTTCCGGGGTCCTGGGCGGCTACCTGGGCAGCGCAGGTCCTCGCAAGGCCGCTTCTCAGGAGTGCCGGCCTCGCCGCTGATGTAGCACCAGGGGCCCCGCGGGTCCTGGTCCGGGTTCCGGCAGTAGCTGTGGTTGCCGGCGCCTGGGAGGAGAGAGAGGCGCCATGGGCCAAGGCGGGGGCCAGGACCGCGGCCACCACCAGCCTACAAGGCCCTGGGCGGACACTCACCTGACTCAGGGGCCGACGCTAGACCGCTCTGTGCGTCCAGCCAATTGAGGCAGAGGAGGCCCAAAGCGGGAGAGGGCTGGTCCGCCCGGTACAGGTGGCCGTTGTCCCAGAAGCAGCCTGTAAGGAAGAGGAGACCCTCAGACTCTTGAGTGGCAGGTGGCGGAGCCAAGGCGGTGGGCATGGCGGGCAGAGGAGTCCAGGCCGCCCTCGCCATTCTCCTGCCCCACGGGGATACACGGAACCCTACTGGGCCTCCAAGTCCTCACGGGAAAAACCCCCGCTTACCTTGAAGGGTTGTTGTGAAACCCGAAACAGAAGAGAAAGTGCGGGTGAAGCCCCTAGCCAGTGCCAGGTAGCTCTGCACAAGTGCAATGGGTGGTGACTGTGAAACTTGTGGCCACTTTGGAGGGCGGTGCAGAGATGGCCTGACCCACACTCCCTCAGTGAAGACGATGGGTGTTTTGGGTCAGTGGGCAGCCAAACCTGGAATTCCTCTCTGTGTTGTAATGGCTATGTATTACTAACGCTGGTCCTCCCTTCTCCGCGGATACCACCACACTGCCACTTGACAACATGCTCTCCCAAGAGAACTCTACAAAAACCTTGCTTAGGTCAGGCAGAAAAGAGGGAACCTGCCTCATTGCTGGAGGATGTGTCTCCAGACTCCCAGTCCCCGCAGCGGGAGAGCCACAGGAAGAGACTGGGGAAAGAGGGCCCGTGCTCCCAACACACCGCGCAAAGCCCCTGAAAAGAACAGGATTTAGGGAATACGGGAGATGACCCCCACAAGTTCCATCCACTCATGAGCCTCAGGCAAGGAAAAGGAAAGAGAAAGTGGCTATTTGCCTTTGTTCTTAATGGCAAAGATGGAGCTGCAAGCCGTGGCAAAGAAAGGAGGAAAAAAAAAAAGCTTTCATGCCGAAGATTTGTTTTCTGCCTTTTCCCTGTCTAACCTAGTCATGCTTGGGCAATAGGGAGTTTTACTCTTCTGCCTCAGTAAGTTGCTGCAGAAAAGAAAGATTGTAATCTCACCTCCAGATCCATAGGCTTCTGCTAGGAGCATGTTGCTGAAAAGGAATGTTTGCGCCCAGGCCAACAGCATCCTCACCTCCTTCGTCGTGCAGGTGGCTGACCAACCAGTGACCAACTGGGGTCCCCTTGGCGCCAGCTCTGCCTCCCAGTCCCAGCCTAACAGTCAGACCAGCCCTTGTTATGCTCTTCTGGTAAACAGCCTCTCTTTAGAACTGGGAGCTTCCCAGCTAGCTTGCTGCAGCGATGTTTTTCGGCTGAAAGGCGCCCCCTGGGTCCTAAGTCTCCTATGCCAAGCAAGATCACTAACCCTGAGCCAAGAGAGAAGCTCAGCCAAGTGAAGAGAGGCAGAAAAGTTGAGGTTGTGCTTAGCTGCGGATCAGATTGAGACCTGCACTGGCTGCATCCCCAGGACTTTTCATCTCTTCTGTTTCTTTATGTGTGAGTACAGAAAGAGTAATTCTGTCAAGAGGCATCAAGGTGGAGGAGGGGAATCACAATCACTATGATCTATTTAGGGAGGAGATTTTAGCTACACAACCAGGGTGAACTCAAGATCACATAAGGGGCACAAATAAGAATATCCAGGTGAGCTGAACTCTTTACTGCCTGTCTTGTAAAAGAAGAAGGGCCTTTGTGGTCTATACATACATTTATGAGCACTGACTTTTTATTTTAACAGTGTAACTTGGCCAAGATCAGTAATATATACTGGCTTCTATTTGGGGCTTGGGGTATCATGTGTAGTTGAAATGCATAAGGGTGTCTTGAGTTGAAAACATACATTACACAAACATTGGGGATATTTGCTCAGCTATATTGTAATAGCCCTTTCCACCAGCCCTGAATTCATATAGAGGAAGTTCAGTAAAATACTTGCTCCCCTCCCCACCCCACCCCCACTGTCCTGTGGGAAATCCATTTGCAGTGATTTATATCTCATTAAACTTCACCACATCCATATAACTTAGGGCTTTTGGAACCAGGCAGAAGGGACCTCTTCCTGTTTGGCTGATAGTTCCAGTTCCCAGGGAATGTCAGTAAACTGAGAGATAGAGCAGAGTGATTCGCCAAGACTACCTTGTGACTCACGCAAATCTCAAAATAGAAATGGGAGACTGTTTTGATCCCAGAACTTGCATATTGCAGGCAGTAATTTAGGGAGGGGGAAAAAAAAAACTTTACAAAACAAGTTCTAAAAGTTTTATGAAGAAAGCAAGCTAATGTCAGCCTAACTAATCTGAAGTGAATTCGAATTCACTATAGTTAGATTTCAGACATAGAAACAACAGAGAGAAATTTAGAGATGTTTGTTTTCAAAATTTAGGCAGTGTTTGATTCATCCAGTCAGTTTGATAAGACATGTTACTTTGATTTTGCAATCACGCTCCTGTCTCTCCATATAAACTTCTGATCCTCTGACTCCTGATTTGATCTACACTGGAAATTATACCAGTCTATAAATTCATTCTCTCTCTCTCAATCTCTTTCTCTCTCTCTCTCTCTCTCTCTCTCTCTCTCATACACACACGCATACATATAAATAGATATGCCAAACATTTAGGAGTTAACAATTCTAACATTCAGGGTTCTTAACACTTTTATTAATTTTACTATTTTTTGAGAACCTGCATGTTAGATGTAGCTCTGTAAATGAGAAAACATCTGTAAACAGGTAAAATAGCAGGTGTCATGAAAAGAGGTGAAACAGCAAGAGAGAGTAACAGGGTGATATTTCTTTGTTCAAGAAAGCTTACACGATGTTCAGGGACTAGTAGGACATTTCTATAGGCAAAAGACTGAAGCAGGGAGGAGTCTTTGCACAATATTCCTTGCAACTCCTAAGTCCTCTTATACCATTTCAAGAGATAGATGATATGTATTTTGTCTCATTACATAAACTGTGTGGGCTTGAGAAAATGAGAATGCAGTTTTTAAGTTCAGATTGATCCCTCAACCTGATCTGTTGCCCCTGTAGGCACTGAGTGCGCAATCATCTGATGAAGGCCGCCTGCTTAGACTCTGAATGGCTGTTCCACATGATCATAATACTTTTCCCTCTGATTTTGATAGAGGCAGGCTAGACACAGACCAGCACCATTTTCAGATTATCTATTGTGCCTATCTATACTGTGCCAGCATTTCTCTCTCAGGAACCCCCAAATTCCTTGCCTGTTTCTGTTAACTAATTTTTTCTAAATAAGAACTCCTCTCTTCCTTAACTTACACACCTTGATACAGCGAAACTTTCTCTTTTGCCATGTATCTTATCTGGAACAGAACTGCCTAGAATAGATATATGACAGGCCAGAGGAGGTATTTTTCAGCTTCATCATCTCTGCTTTTTCTCCTCTTGTAACTGAGACATTTACCAGGATGATTTGATTTTTTTGTTTATCGGTACTTCAAAGGCATATTCTGTTGTACAGTCATTACCTTCCCTCATCAAAAAAATCAGATTTAGTTCTAAGATGTGTCTGTCGTCATCACTGGTGATGTTTTAATCTTTTTCTTATGATCCAGATTTGAACTTTGTTTCCTGCATTAGTATAGCATGGCCATGTCATGCCCTGCAGTTGCTCCACACCTCTCTTTTGGAAATACTACTGCAATAATATGATACAGCAGAAATCAAATATTTATTTTTGCATGCTTATATTCCTGGAGACAACATTCTGAACTATAATACTCGTATTTTACTAAAATTTTCAGGGATGTTTGACTCTCAGTTTCGTATGAAATCAGTACTAATCCGGAGAGACAAAGCCATGCCGTTAAATCAGGGAATAGCCTCCAAATATTTCCCAAGAAGGTTGGACAGTTCATCTTGATAACAGGGTCTGTTAGTGGAAGAGCGCTAATAAGAAAACCACAAAGCTTTAAAAAGGCTTAAGAATCCCTTTGCCAGCTCAAGTCCTTTTTGCCAAGATGTTGGTAAAATTCTTTGGAGTTTATCTAATGAGTCAGGTCCAGCTGTTCTGTCCATATTATATGCCATAGAAGTAACCACTGAGATTGTGCTGGAAGATATCTGAATGATTGCAAACTGAGCAGGGAATGGTGTTATGAATCTTATTAAGGAAATAATATTATAGTCAAAATAGCTGAACCCCAAGGCCACTTTGAAAGTGTGACCTTCAGTGTGTTAGGTTTTTTTCCATTTTGGCTCATAGTTAAATGCTTAATAAGTGTTTGAAATAAAAGAGGGAAAGAATCTAATACCTCTACAGAGATTAGAATTTTTCAAGGAGTAAACAATAAAACAACCAAGAAGGCTTATGGCTCACGGGTTACTTTCAGAACAAGACATTCCACACCTGGGAACTAAAGAGGCACAAAAATGGAGAATTTGGGAATATTGCTAAACTGGTTTTGAGAAATAAAGAGAAGAATGAATTCCTGAATAAGAGTGGGTTTGCAATTAGAGTTAGCCCTAGAAAATACAGCTTTCACATTGATGAAAACAGTCTTCAGTGTGATAGGGAGAATACTAGACACTATAAACTTAATTGGACGGTAAGACTAGGCCTTCCGTATGTAAGGTAAAATAACCCAGGAAACTACAATTATGCTTCTTTTGGAAAGGGATCTGATCTTCTCCAAACTCAGTAAACTGAATCTTTAAACTTTTAAAATTTACCAACACTCAGTGTGAGCTTTACCACTGACATATAAGCAAGAAAACAGTATGACAAATAATTGAAAGTCCAGGCCTTATAAAGGCCAAGGCTCTAGTCTCAGCACTGCAGTATGATTTTTTTTTTTAAAGATTTGTTTATGCATACAAACTGGGTTTTAGGCCAGAGGTGTAGGGGTTAAGAGGATTCACCAGAGACAGAGTAGGGAGCAGAACAGGCAGATAGACTGAAATACACTGCTGAAGGGAACAGCAGGTGATACAGGAGAGGTCTGCTGCACCATGTGGGAAGCTCCTGGCTGGGGATCGAACTCGTGCTGCAGTGGCTGTGGATAGCTTCATAGTACTGAGACTTAACCCCTTGCACCACCAGGAAGACCCCACTGCAGTATGATTTGGGCCAATTTACTTAACATCTGTAATTCTTAATTTCCTTGGTCTGTTGTTGTAGTGGTTAAGAGTTAAGGCGCTAATGTCAGGACTCAAATTCCAGCTCTGTCATTTAACTGTATCATCTTAGTCAAGCTACTAAAGTCTCTATGACTCAGTTTCCCCATGAAAAGGGAGAATTTAAAATAGTGGCTGCATTATTGGGTTGTTGACATTTTTTGAACCCTGAATAAATGTTAGCTATGTCAGTATTCTCTAACTTAGAAGTAATGAGTATATCTTCAATATACTTGTTCTAAAGATCAGAGTAACGCCTATAAAATTAGGAATGATAACAGGTCATTATATAAGTAGGTGTTAAAGAGCAGATAGAGACAAAAAAGGTTTATTTTCTCAATGAATGTTTATTAAATGTCTACTGTGCATCAGACAGGCACTAAACTGAGTTCTGAAAATGCACAGCGAATCCACAAGGTCCTTGCTCTCCAGAAGCTCACAGTCTTGTGATAGAGCAGATACTAGTAGACAGGCAAACTACACAGTGAAATATATGCAACAGTGGAGATTAGTACTGGGGCTGTGGGAGCTGACAGGAGGGGCATATGGCCTAGTTTTAGGAGGTCAGAAAAGGCTTATCAAAAAAATTAAAAACCAAAGGGAGTAGGAGTTCATGTTCTTGGCAGGCCAGATAGACTGCAGAAGCCTAGAAATGTAAGCTATCACTGTGACTAGTGGGGCATTCAGAGTAGTGATTAAAGTGAGCCAGAAACCAAAGGCCATGAAGCCAAAGAGGCAAACACTTGCTGGCCAGATCGTGATGGTTCCCAAGTATGGACTTTGACCTGCAAGCAGTGAGAAGTCAGCAAAGAATTTTAAGCAAAAAAAGTGACAAGAGTCAGTTATGTCTTAGAGAACTCTAGCAAAAAAAAAAAAAAAAAAAAAACTTGAGTTTTTTTATTTTTGAGGGGATAGCAGCAGAACTTTGTTTATACTCTGTTACTGGGCAGGACAGCCAGACAGGACCTGTGTCAGCTGAACAAGAAAAGAAGGGCAGAAGAGCAGAGGACACCAAAACAGAAGCCGGAAAGACAAGGAGGCTGCTGCAGTGAACTAGATGAGAGACAGTAGTGACCTGGACTCAAGAATTGAGTCAGGTTATCTGGGTTTGAATATCCTGCTCTGTCACATAGGAGCTTTACAAGTCACTTATGCAATTTTCTTTTTTTTTTTTTAAGATTTGTTTTATTTATGCATACAAGAACTGGGGTATAGGCCAAAGGTGTGGGGGGTGAGAGAATTCACCAGAAACAGAGTGGGGAGCAGAACAGGCAGATCTACTGAAATACACTGCTGAGGGGAGCAGCGGGTGAGACAGGAGAGGTCTGCTGCACCATGTAAGTCAGCTCCCTGGCTGGAGATTGCCAGTGGCTGGTGATAGCTTGATAGCATTGAGACTTTAACTCCAGGCACTACCACGGAGGCCCATTTATGCAAGTTTCTTAACCACCCAGTGCGTCTGTTTCCTAATCTGAAAATCTGAGATAATATTAAAATTTACCTTAGAGGCTTGTTATGAGCATTAAATCACTTAGAAAGAGCCTGGCACATAGAAAGTGCTCCATAAGTGTGGGCAATGTGGTTGAAGGGAAGCAAACTAAGAAGAATAAGCAAGGCTATGATATAAAGAGAAGATATCAGGAGCAAGTAGGTCTGTTAAGGAAGCTAGTTTTTACTTTGTGAGATGGGGGTGTCATTCACTGAGATTAAGAACCAGAAGAAACACAAGTTTGGCAAAAGGTGAGAAATTGGAGCCAAAGATGGATGGATTGCAGCCAGGAGAGGATGGGGTTAAAGAAGCTAAGGGAAGAAAATGTTTGAGGAAGCAAGGAGGGGTAAACATAGTTAAATGCTACCAGGAAGGTCAAGTAATATAGGAGCTAAAAAGAATTCATTGGTTGTAGCAATAAGAAGGCCACTGGTGACCTTATCAGAAGGAATTTTGGGGGTGGTAGGAAGCTAAATATATGAACTATGAAAGTAAAAGGAGATGATGGAGGGCCACCGAGAACAATTCTACTCCTTGAAGAAATTTAACTCAGATGAACTAAAAGTAACTGAAAGGACTATGGGCAGGCCTGATGTTGGACTCAATAAACTAATTTGGCCTGCTGGTGTGTGGCATTCTGAGTGGTTGGGCATCCATTCTAATTGGTTAGTAGTTGTGCCATGAGGGTTGCTGATTTGGTGACATATAATGGATTTACCCTTGATGGGTTTCAATTTGACACAAGGGTAAGGTACGCATGTAAAATGCCCATCAAGCAGTATGATAATGAAACTAGTGATGGGCCAACATGACAAAAAAATCAGAGTGAGACATAGAGGAGTAGGGATGAGCTAAAAGGTGCTAGAACAAAGGCAGGCTGGCTAGAAGACACAAAGGAGCTTTGCGTCTAACCTTAGAAGGCACGAGCAGGGACTCTCTGGTGGCGCCGCGGGTTAAGTTGCAGAACTAGGAAGCTATCCGGAGCCATTGCAGCTCAAGTTCGATACCCAGCCAGCAAGCTTCCCCCATGGCGCAGCAGACCTCTCCTAACTCGCCTCAGCAGTGTATTTCAGTCAGTCTGCCTGTTCTGCTCCCCACTCTGTCTCTGGTGAATCCTCTCACCCCCCACACCTCTGGCCTATGCCCCAGCTTGTATGTAAATAAATAAATCTTTAAAGAAGAAGAAGAAGAAGGCAGGAGCATAATGAGAACGTGTGAATTCCATGAAACCAGATGCTCAGGGTGTAGGAAATGGGTCTCTTAAGTGGAGGTGAGAGACCAGGCCTCAAATCCAGACTTCATAGCTTCTTAAGAGCTTTTGCAATAAGTGGGAGTTCAGAGCCAGAGCCCACGAGTTCCAAGCTGTCGGGGAGAGAAAGCAGAAAAGAAAAGTCTTGGGTTTGGAATTGGAGCTGTTGACCTTGAGAGATGCTAGGCCTTGTCTAGGCAGTCACATGACATGATGGGCTCTGTGGGTTAATTTTAGAAATGCAATGCTTTCGCCCAAATCTTTGCTACGTTTTCGGAATGTAAGGTCACTCATCTGTGTACTTCCAATGCACCAAACCCTGATTGTAGTATTTTCCTTGAATTGCTTTTAATATAATCATGCACAGTTATAGTTAGCATTTGTACGTACATGAGCAATATGTAAATCAGATTTTTGTCTGTTAAGTACATCTTGGGTGTGGGTAAACAATAAGGCAGCTGGGAAGATATCTCTGTCCCCCATCTAGAATCCTGGTATTTCTTTCTACAATCACTGTTTATTCTTCCAGTCAATGAACAGCCCTTGAATACCTCCTTTCTCAGGGGTCTCAGTTCCTTCCTGGCCTTTTCCAATTCTGCGCTGTTGTGTGGACTACTCACTTTGAAACTTTCTTCGCCCATCTTTTCTCATGATTGTTTCCATCTTCTCTGCTCTTAAGAGATAACTTTTAAAGGATTGGTATGTCAGGAAGTACTAATACATGCTCTATATTCTTCAGACTCTGTAACATTAAAGTGGAGAGAGAAGAAAAAAGCTCAAGAAAAAAAAGACTCCCAAACAAGCTTATGGAGTGTGGTTCGAAGGAAATGCAAGGAACAGAAATTAATATCTTACTACTGTGAGACCCAGTCATAAGACCTGATTGCGCCCTTCTCACCCTCTGTGAATCCCAAATAACAGACACAAGCAGGGTTGTGGGAGGTGTCAGAAGTGGGCTCCGATTGGCCCCAGGATGGCAAGACCCTGAGTTCAATAATAGGAGGTTAAGTACCAGCTTCAAACACTCAGTGTGTTCTTTGAGTTGCCAATAATATCTCTACCTGGAGCTTGCTTCTTCATTTACTTTAATGGCTCAGTTGGAAGTCAGCCATCACTGCTAAGTGTTTTTGAGTTTTATACAGCATTAGCAGCAACTTCCTCATTATCTTGACATTAGAAGTAGAAATTGCGCCCAGTTGCAGCCAGGCTGTTGCTTCCTAGTTTGTGGTGGAGCATTTTCACTTTCTAGGATCTTGTCCTCTCCAACACTGAGTGGACTAACCTTGTGTCACCTTCATGAGTCATTAGAGTTTTGAAAAAGCCTCCCTATTCCTGGAGGGTCTGTACCTTTGGCCAATAACACCCATCTTGCTCTGAGTTTCATCTTTCTTACTATAGTGGCAAAATCTCCAGTAAACACTAAATTGTTAATATATGTAAAGCACTTAGAAACATGCCTCATGCATATTAAGAATGTCTGCTATTATTAATACTGTTGTTGTTACTTCCACCTTCTAGGATCAGAAGCTATACGTTAGCTGAACCTCTGCTTTTCATCTTAATATGCTGGGTGGCTTAAGCAAATGAATTTATATAGGAGTAGAGTTGAAAATATTTGGTTTATTTTCCAAATAAACCATTTACCATTGTCAGCTCATCGAGTTTTTTTTAAAAGATTTATTTATTTATGCATACAAGCTGGGGTACAGACTAGAGGCGTGGGGCGGCGAGAGGGTTCACCAGAGACAGAGTGGGGAGCAGAACAGGCAGATTGTCAGAAATACACTGCTGATGGGAGCAGCAGGAGAGGCAGGAGAGGTCTGCCGCGCCATGTGGGAATCTCCCCAGCGGGCATCAAACTCACTTTGCTGCTGCCTGCTGACAGCTCCACAGCGCAGGGCCTAACCGCTGCGCCACCGGAGAGGCCCCTCAGTGTGTCTTAAGAGGGTTGAAGTGTTATCACTTTAGTATTTTTACTTACTAGAGCTTTGACATCCCTTCTCTGGAATCCTGAGACTTTAGTCCTGATTTTACAGTGGCTTAGATAATCCAGCAGTCTTTGAATAGAATGATGTACATTTTTATCCGGTCATATAATGTTCAGCAAATACTAGTTCAACATGGGACAGTAATGAACACCAATAAAGCTAAATAACATTTACTAAGCAGTTAGTATATGCCAGACACTGCTCTAAGTGCTTTTACATATAATGTTTCATCTATTCTTCATAAAAAACCCTGTGTGTGGGCAGTACTGTTATCCTCATTTACACATGGAGAAACAGTTATAAAGAGGTTAAGTGACTTGCCTAAAATCGCAGATAGTAAGTGAAGAGTCAGAACATGTCCCTAGGCATCTGACCCCATCGCCTGTGCTAATAACCACCTCACTCTACTGACAGGGAGAACCCCGGATATGAGAATGAAAAGTTCAATTCTGATCTCACTCCACTCCATCACTTTACAAATTGAAAGACTTTGGGAAAGTTAATCTTTCTGAACGTCTGTAATGTCTGCTTCACAAGATGATTTTGAAAATTGTTATATGCCCAGTATTTTTAGGCTTTCTGTAAGTGGTAGGTGCTTCTCTTCCTATTCTAAGTACTACACTGGTGCTTACAATGGAATAGGAGAGTTGTGCCTCTTTGCAGTCGGAGTTTAGGGTAGAGAGGGAAGAGTGAAGAAGAGGACAAACATGGGACTAAGCCATTACAGTGTAATATAAGAAATGCCACTGTAGAGGCATGTGCAGAGAGGTACAGAGAAAGTCACACTTTCCCGTTAGAGCAGAGAGTGGTGAGTAGCTTTAGGTGATTGTACTGGTTCTCGAACAATAGGATAGGATTAGGTGAGGTTGATGGAGTGAACAAGTTTCCAGGCAGAAGGAATAGCATGAGAGCAGGTGCTAAGTCTGGGAGAGCCTGGCAGTGTGTATTTGGGTAGTGGCTAGAGGCTAGGTGTGTGGTGGGGATTGAGGATGTGATAGAAACTGATGGTGACAAATAAGAAGCAAAGAGAGGGGCATGCAGCCTTCAGGTGTCAGTACGTCCTTGCACCCTTAGGACCAGACACATTTAAAAACAACATTTAATGAACTTAAACAAATTTAACAACAAAAACAATGAATATTCTACAATTTTATTGGTATCATTCCCATACCATTAAATCCACCATTTTATAGTTGTACAATTCAGCCTTTTTTTGGTATATTCTTTTAATTTTTTTTAAAGATTTATTTATTTATGCATACAAGAGCTGGGGTGTAGGCAAGAGGCGTATGGGGGCGGTGGTGATGAGAGAATTCACCAGAGACAGAGTGGGGAACAGAACAGGAGGATCTACTGACATACACTGCTGAGGGGAGCAGCAAGCGAGACAGGAGAGGCCTGCTGCACTATGTGGGTTAGCTCCCTAACCCAGGAATCAAACTCATGGTGCAGTGGCTGGCAATAGCTTGATAGTACTGACTTTAGCCCCTGCAACCCTAGGGAGGCCCTTTCCATATATTCCTACAATTTTTCACATAAGGTAGAATAGGCTAAGCTATGATTTTGGGAGGTTAGATGTATTAAATGCATTTTTGACTTACAGTATGTTCAACAAAGGATGAGTTTATTGGGATATAGCCTTTTCATAAGTGGGAAGTCTGTAATGTATCAAGTTTTTCCTTTGGTGGCTTCTGCTTTTGACATCATATCATGTATGTGGATGCCCAGTTGTCCCAGCACCATTTGTTTACGACTACCCTGTTGCCACTGAATGGCCTTGGTGCCTTTTTGGAAAATCCATGGATATATGAATCTATTTCTGGACCCCCAGTTTCCAGCCAGTTGATATATATGTCTGTCCTTGTGTCAGTGCCATACTCTTTTGATTACTGTAGCTTTGTGAATGCTCTATTTTTTATCACTCCAAATGTGCTTCTGATTTTCTGTACATTTGTATATTGTGATAAGTATCTTGCAATTTCCTTTTCACTTTTTTGGAGCATATGCTTCTCCATGAATCATTTTATAGTTTGCATACTTGTCATTTGAGATAATTATGAAGTGTTTGTTTTGTTGCCTGATCATGTTATACTTGGTTTTGTCAAGCCCTTATCTCTAGGTTTGTTTTTGTTATTTTAGATAGCGTTGCATGCACTGTTTATTCTGGACCCTGACTCTTTTTTTAAAAGATTTATTTTATTTATGCATATAAGCTAGGGTGCAGGCCAGAGGTGTGGGGCGGTGAGATCAACCGAAATACACTGCTGAAGGGAGCAGCAGGTGAGGCAGGAGAGGTTGCTGCGCCATGTGGGAATCTCCCCAGCCAGGCATAGAACTGTCACTGCAGCTGCCAACAGCTCCACAGCACTGCGCGTTACCCATTGCGCCACCAGGGAGGCCCCTGGACCCTGACTCTTTAACTGGGTGTCAGGGAATACTGGCTGCTGGTTTGTTTGGTTTTTTTCAGTTCATCCTCAGAGCAACTCACACCAACCCCATAAGCCTTAGCTTGGGCCCAATACTTCTGCCAATTGCGGATTGAATTTAGATGGTGGAAGTCCTGCTAAGAAAACTTTCTTTAAAAAAAAAAAAGTTTATTTATTTATTTATGGGGTGTAGGCCAAAGGTGCAGTGGGTGAGAGGATTCACCAGAGACAGAGTGAGGAGCAGAACAAGTGGATCTACAGAAATACCCTGCTAAGGGGAGCAGCGGGCAAGAGAGGAAAGGTCTACTGCTCTATGTGGGTCAGCTCGCTGACTGGGGATTGAACTCAGGCCTTAGTCACAGTGGTAATAGCACTTAACCCCTGTGCCACCAGGGAGGCCCCTGCTAAGAAAACTTTCTAAAACCAGAGCTATCCAGAAGTTAGCTTTACAGTCTGTTGTTTTTTGTTTGTTTTAGTTACAAGGTATTATACCAATGAGGAAACACATGGGAAAGAACCTGTCCTTTGAGCTTCTCTCATGCTACTAAAAGAAGCATTTACAAATGCCGTTTTCATATGTATTTCTGACTTTTGTTTGTTTTTAAAGATTTATTTATTTATGCATACAAGCTGGGGTATAGGCCAGAGATATGGGGTGGTGAGAAGATTCACCAGAGACAGAATGGGGAACAGAACAGGCAGATCTACTGAAGTACACTGCTGAAGGGAGCTGCCAGCGAGGCAGGAGAGGTCTGCTGTGCCGTGTGGGAAACTCCCTGGCCAGATATCGAACTCGTACTGCAGTGGCTCTACATAGCCTCATAGTGCTGCGCTTTAACCTGTTGCGCCACCAGGGAGGCCCTGTTTCTGACTTTTGGAGAGTATGGAACTCTCCAAAAAATATGGAACTTGTTCAAGATTGTCCACTAGTGGGGCTTCCCTGGTGGCGCAGCGGTTGAGCACTGAGCTGTGGAGCTGTCGGCAGCGCGCAATGCGAGTTCGATGCCCAGCCGGGGAGAATCCCACATGGTGCGGCAGACCTCTCCTGCCTCGCCCGCTGCTCCCCTCAGTAGTGTATTTCTGATCTGCCTGTTCTGCTCCCCACTCTGTCTCTGGTGAACCCTCTCACCGCCCCACACCTCTGGCCTGTACCCCAGCTTGTATGTATAAATAAATAAATCTAAAAAAAGAAAAAGATTGTCCACTAGTGCTATCAGAACAGAATTCATCCTTCATGCTCTTTGATTCCCTTATCAGCATTACCAAACATTCCTTCCCTATTAGACAACAAAAGATAGAATATATATCTCATTATTTGCCCCAGGGAGGTTTTATGTGCCTTCTTCCCTGCCCCTGTGAATAACACAGGTAAGAAGCCCCTGTGAAATAATTTGCATACATTGTGCCAATCTTTAAAGGATCAAGATCATACTCTGCAGCATATCTGTGAAAGAAGGGAACAGAGAAAATGTCAACCATTTAAGTGTGTTCTGAATGCTTGTAGGAATTTTGGTTGAGCAGTTTTCTCCCTTAACAAACAGTATATCTTTTGTGAAACTTGGGCCTCCCTGGTGGTGCAAGGGGTTAAGTCTCAGCATTATCAAGCTATCAGCAGCCACTGCAGCATGAGTTCCTTTGATCCCTAGCCAAGGAGCTGACCCACATGGTGCCTCAGACCTCTCCTGCCTCCTCTGCTGCTCCCCTCAGCAGTGTATTTCAGTAGATCCACCTGTTCTGCTCCCCACTCTGTCCCTGGTGAATCCTCTCACCCCCTGCACCTCTGGCCTTTACCCCAGTTCTTGTGTGCATAAATAAATAAAAATAAGTCTTAAAAAAAAAAGCAACTTAACTGCTGTGGCCATTGACCAAGTTGTTGATGTGTATCAATTTTTCCTATAGGAATTTTCAAACATGTAGAAGTTGAGAGAACTGTGCGATGAATTACCAGGCGCCTGTCACACAGCTGTGGAATCATCAACCTGTGGCCAGTCCTGTTTCATCTCTATTCCTGCTCACTCCCTCTCCCCACTGTACTACTTTGAAGCAAAATCAGCATATTGATCAAGTTGTTCAGTTTCTGCTTATTCTCGACGCTATTTCTCTCAGAAATGTGATGTACACTTTCATTTAGATTGCTTTTAACAGTTTTATTGAACTTAACATTCTTTCTCTGGGAGAGGGTGTGTGTGTGTGTGTGTGTGTGTGTGTGTGTGTGTGTGTGTGTGTATTTGGGTGTTGTTTTTTTATATTGGTAAAATGATAGGAATTTTCTGGCCTCAAACTCTATTTTGATTCACATATCTTCATTTTGATCCAAGTGCCTAGACCTCCACTCATCAATACTCCCAGTTCATCAACTCTAGTGTATGAGGTCAAGGACTTTAACAGTCTTCTGAACTCCTCTGTAGGCAGTGTCTAGCCTGGCTTAATAAATGGTTGTTGATGAGGGAATGGATGAATTCCCTTTGACTTTCCACTCACCTTCACTTTCCACTCACCTGAACTTCACAATCAACTACTTTAACAGGGCACTTGGCTCTGTGTATCTTAAATGAAGGGAAAATTACCTGAGCCTCCAGAGAAATAGCTTTTATCCTCAACCCTTTGCCTTCTGAAGAATCTGAATTTTCTTGGCTCCCCCTGCTGGTACCTCTGTGTAGTTACATACCGATGCCTTTGGAGGCGGAGGATTGGAGCCAGATCCAAGTTCTGCCAAGGGAAAATACAACATTGCGGTGGAGTCCCCTAGCCAGTCCAGACAGGTCTGGGAAGAAGAGAACAATTTGTTGAGAACAGTTCTGGGAAGTGTCGTTTTCTGTGTATGGGGCAGGGAAGGTGCTGACTGCCAGCAAAAGCCACTGGCGCAAGGCTGGAGCCTGTAGCCCTGGAAGACCACGTGTATCATGGCCACCAGGGCCCACAAGTGAGCTGCTCATTCTGTGGGGGTCAGACCCTATGTTGAGAAAATTAATGAGCTTTTTCTTCCCTTTAGACAGAGCAGCATGGGGCCTCCCTGGTGGCGCAAGGGGTTAAGTCTCAGCATTATGAAGCCATCTGCAGCCACTGCTGCATGAGTTCAATCCCTGGCCAGGGATGGCGCAGCAGACCTCATCTGTCTTGCCCGCTGCTCCCCTCAGTTTCAGTGGATATGCCTCTTCTGCTCCCCACTCTGTCTCTGGTGAATCCTGTCACCCACCCCAACACCATACCTCTGGCTTACACCCCAGTTCTTGTATGCATTAAAAAAAAATTGAGGGGCCTCCCTGGTGGTGCAGCGGGTTAAGTTTCAAGACTATGAAGCTATCCACAGCCACTGTTTCAATCCCTGGCCAGGGAGCTTCCCACATGGCGCAGCAGACCTCTCCCATCTCGCCTGCTGCTCCCCTCAGCAGTGTACTTCAGTCACTCTGCCTGTTCTGCTCCCCACTCTGTCTCTGGTGAATCCTCTTACCCCCTCTACTCCCCTTCCCCCCTACATCCACCTCTGGCCTACACCCAGCTCTTGTATGCATAAATAAATAAATCTTAAAAAAAAACAAACAGAGCAGCATGGGTCAGACATAGACATCATGAGTCACCAAAGAGGCTACAGAATTTTATTTGGGGTTCTGTGAAATTGAGGCAAGGGATGGTAATGAATATAGATGGGAGTATCCCTAGAGTTTATGATCTATGCTGGGTATATAACCCCAATTCCCAACTGTCAAGACCAGTAACAACTCTGCAGAAATATGACTGGATATTTTGCTGGGGTCTCCTTTCTCCATCCTCTGTAAATACAATAAATTCCCCATACCTGCCACCATCTAGATCGTAATTTTAGTTTTTTAAATGTATTTGTCTTCTCCACAGTATTACTGCTCATGAAGTGGACTGTGGAAGAATGAATCTCCCCAGATTCCAGCCAGCTGTAGGCATCAGGAAGAGAGTTAAAGATGGTTAGACAGTAAAGATAGGTCCCCTCCTCTTCAAACCCATAGTGCCAGGGTAATTACGCTTAAAGTTAAACATGGAAAATAGGCTTTTGTACCCTTTAGTACACAGAGGTGAGCATGTGACTTTCTCCAACACACAAGGAGGGGAACCCAATCCAGAGGCCCCCAGGCATGAAAATTGCCACTGGACTTGGTCAGGAGTAACTATGAAATCATTATACATAGACATTTGGAAGGAATTCATTTCCAGGCTGGGGGCAAAGTCCTGCATTATAATGGGGGAAGGCAGCGTGTAAGCAAGTAAATATATAACATGTCAGAGGTGCGAAGTGCCAAGAAGAAAGGAAAAGCAAGAAAAGGGACAGGGCAGGGAGCGTGTCGTTTTTAAACTTGGTGATCCAGGAAAATAGCTGTGCTGAAGTGAGGGACAAATCCCGTGACTGACAAAGGAATTAGAGAGCAAAGCCCCTGAGGTAGGAGTAAGGTCAGTGAGGGAGCAAGGGGCCAGATTATATGTGCCTTGTATTTCACTTTCAGTGAGATAGACTTTGTGAGTTTAGAGTCAAAAGTACTGTGAATCAGCTTCCATTTGAAAAGACATTCTGTGTTATGGATATTGATTGCAGGGAGATGAGGGTGAAGAAGGGAGACCAATTGGAGGCTGGTTGCTGGACAGAGGTGGAAGGGGTATTAGTGGAAGCTGGAAGAGTGACTGACTTACAGATGTGCTTTAAAAGTATAGGCAGTGGGGCCTCCCTGGTGGCACAATGGGATAAGTTGCAGTACTATAAAGCTATCCAGAGCCACTGCAGCACGAGTTTGATCCCCGGCCAGGGAGCTTCCCACATGGCGCAGCAGACCTCTCCTGCCTCGCCTGCTGCTCCCCTCAGCAGTGTACTTCAGTCAATCTGCCTGTTCTGCTCCCCACTCTGTCTCTGGTGAATCCTCTCACCCCCACCCACACACACACCTCTGGCCTACACCCCAGCTTGTATGCATAAATAAATAAATCTTTAAAAAAAAAAAGTGTAGGCAGGGGGCCTCCCTGGTGGCACAATGAGATAAGTTGCAGCACCATGAAGCTATCCAGAGCCACTGCAGCATGAGTTTGATCCTGGGCCAGGGAGCTGACCCACATGGCGCAGCAGACCTCTCCTGTCTCACCCACTGCTCCCCTCAGCAGTGTATTTTAGTAGATCCACCTGTTTTGCTCCCCACTCTGTCTCTGGTGAATCCTCTCACCCTTCCCCGCCCGCCTCTGGCCTATACCCCAGCTCTTTTTTTTTTTTTTTTTTTTTACCCCAGCTCTTGAATGAAAAAATAAATAAATCTTTTTTTAAAATGACAAAAGTATAGGCAGCAAGGTCAGCTGATGGATTGGATATTGAATGTGAGAGGAGGAGAGAGTCAAGGCTGCCCCCAAAGATTTGGTCTGTGTCAGTGGAAGAGTGGAATTGTCCTTCCCTGAGATAGGAAAGACCAGGAAAAGAGTAGGTCTAAGGAAATTCTAGCTCTCTTTCTACCTACCAAGTGAAATAGCTATTAAATCTCCAAGTGGAGGTGTCCACTTCCATTAACAGTAGACATTTGAAATTATAGACTCCTCCAAGGAATAATAATAACAGTTCCATAGTGCTTTACAGCTGGTTCCCACATACATCATCTTATTCTGTTTTCACTAACCCTCGTCAGATGATTGGTTTTCTGTCCATTTTACAGAGAGGAAAGCTGAGATTCAGAAAGCCTCTGCACGGGAGAGCTGGTTTGGGGGATGCTGAGCGCGCAAGGAGACAACAGCAGAGCAGAAGCCAACTAGCAGAGAGACCGCTGCTTCTCCAAGACCAGCAGGTAGGAAGACCTCCTGTCCAGTCCCCAGCCTCCCGTAGAGAGGAGGGGACATGGTAGAGGACAGACCATGTACCCTACCTGCAGTCAAACCACCTCGTCCATGGCTAGGCCCAGCAGCTGTGGGAGGGAGCAGAGCAAGCACTCTGAAGCGGAGCTTAAGATGAACGTTTTTAAAATAAATGTTTTTATTTGTGTAGATATTTTAAATGAATCTTAAATACCAGAAGGAGACTATTCTGATTCTTGAAAGTAGCTGAGGGCCTATGGCATCCATCATTATGCTACCCAGTAGGAAAGAAGGATCACAAAGTGCCGCTGAGGGTAGCTGTTGACAAAGATCAAAAGGCTTTATGTTTATACGGGATGAAACACCAGATAAACCAGTTGCAATCACAGTTCCTTCCAGTCTTTTATACATGCACCTTTTTAACACTGGCCTTAACCTACCACCTAGGTGATTTGTCTTCTCATAACCATGTCCCCCATGGAATTAAACATTTTTTTTTGCGAGTTAGGTGGCTTCTACATTGTACATACATCTTTCTGTGTATTAGACTTTGTAGGGTTGCTTTGTTATATAGCTTCCTTAAGTAGTACTGTTGGTTTAAAGGATATGGACATTTTCAGACTCTTGATAAATTCTAACGAATATTTTCCAAAAAAGCCTGACTCTAGGTTTCAGGCTTTTTGTTCTATGCTATGAATTTTTTTTAAAGATTTATTTATTTATGCATACAAGCTGGAGTACAGACCAGAGGCGCAGGGCAGCGAAAGGGTTCACCAGAGACAGAGTGGGGAGCAGAACAGACAGATTGACGGAAACACACTGCTGAGGGGAGCAGTGGGCGAGGCAGGAGAGGTCTGCTGTGCCATGTGGGAATCTCCCCGGCTGGGGGTAGAACTCGAGTCGCGTCTGCCGACAGCTCCACATGCTAGATTTTTTGAGTCTCCATTTTCTTTTATTTTTAAGATAAATTTATTTATGCATACAAGAACTGGGGTGTAGGTCAGAGGTGCAAGGGAGTGAGAGAATTCACCAGAGACAGAGTGGGGAGCAGAACAGGCTCATTGACTGAAATACATTGCGGGGCAAGACTGGAGAGGTCTGCTGCGCCATGTGGGAATCTCCCTGGCCAGGGATCAAACTGGTGCTACAGTGGCTGTGGACAGTTTCATAGTGCTGAGACTTACCCCCTTGTTCCACAAGGGAGGCCCTGAGTCTCTGTTTTCTTATCTGTGAAATGAAGGCAACTATACCTGTTCTTTTTTATTTTTAATTTTTTTTGAAGATTTATTTATTTATGCATACAAGCTGGGGTGTAGGCCAGAAGTGTGGAGTGGTGAGAAGATTCACCAGAGACAGAGTGGGGAGCTGAACAGGCAAATCGACTGAAGTACACTGCTGAGGGGAGCAGCAGGTGAGGCAGGAGAGGTCTGCTGTGCCATGTGGGAATCTCCTTGGCCGAATATCGAACTCGTGCTGCAGTGGCTCTGGATAGCTTCATAGTGCTGTGCTTAACCCGTTG
This sequence comes from Scalopus aquaticus, assembly GCA_004024925.1. Lineage (NCBI taxonomy): Eukaryota > Metazoa > Chordata > Mammalia > Eulipotyphla > Talpidae > Scalopus > Scalopus aquaticus. Next base: position 25,193 of record PVIJ01002245.1, on the reverse strand, counting down.
CGCCACCAGGGAGGCCCTACACTTGTTCTGATGATGAGAACCAGAACTGTATGCTGAGTAAATGGGAGTTACTATTTTAAAGAGATTTGTTACTTAAAAAGTTGGCTGCAGACTCCTATGTTTATCGCAGCACTATTTACAATAGGTAAGATACAGAAGCAACCCAAATGCCCAAAAATAGACGACTGGATCAAGAAGATGTGGTATGTATACACAATGGAAGACTACTCAGCAATCAAAAAAGATAAACTCATGCCATTCACACTACATGGATGGAGGTAGAAGGGATTATGCTCAGTGAAATAAGCCAGACGGAAAAAGAAAAATATAGGATGGTTTCATTTGTAGGCAGAATATAGGGGAACCAAATAAGGGATCGGGGCGGGGGGAAATAACAGTAATAATAAGTAAAATAGCAAAATTAGCAGCAACTATAAATCAGAGACATTCTGCCAGGGAAGGGGATGTAGAGGAATTAAAACAGGGAAGGGAAAAGCACAAGGGACTATGGTGATGGTTCACGGGTGAACTGGTAGTGGGAATTTTACAGGAAATACACCTGAAAGGAAAACGTGTACAAGCATGCATTGCACAAAAGTGAACAGTGATGTTAAAATATAAAGTTGGCTGCAGAATTCCTCTTAAAAAATTGTCTTTGTTCAGTTACCCAGACTGGCCCCTACATTAGAGCATGGTCTGCCCTGCTCTGCCCATCTCTTCTTCACAATCTGATGGCTAGCTGACTTTTGCCAGCAGCTTCTATACACTCTGTGACATGAAGAGATTTATCCCTCAGTAACATGAGGAGATTTGTCACTTTGATCGTTAGCTGATATTTGTACATCAAGGGTAGGCTTGACCACATTCTCCCTTCCCTGGGCTCCCCGGCCCCCCACACCTGTCCCTATGAGTCAGAGTCCTGCTCTGATTGTCAGACCTGCCAGCATCTTATCCCTCTCCAGATCATCAGAACACTTACTTCTCCTCATTTCTCTCTTGTGGTACACTATTTATTTATATCTCCCATGTCCTGTGCTACTCTGTCCACTTAAGCTCCTTGTGAGCAGAAATTAAGTATTTCTGAGGAAACAGTGGCCACTCATAATACCTAGTGAATGAACCAGTGCCAAGCATTCAGAGAATTATCTTTGTGTGAATAGGAACCCCATTTGCAAAGAAATCTGTCTCCTGAGGAGATAGATCCATGAGAAGATAATGCAAAAGTAGAAATTTCTATAGAACAGGGATTCAGCACCAGAAGACACAGTGATGGAGTCGTGGGCTCCGCAGTCAGGGAGTTCAGGATTGGGGTCTTGGCTCTGCCAAGTCTCAGCTATGTGACATTGCAGTTATTTTACTTACCCTGTAAAGTCATTAATGTCCACACAGCCTCTGGCACAGTGCTTGGCAGGTGTAATTAGTGAGAGCTGTTTCCCCTCTAGAGGGAGCAGGGAAAGCTTTTCAGATGAGGGGCCCTCTGAGCTGAGCTATTGCCTAAGAGTTCCTCAGTTAGACAAGAGATAAGGACTTTATAACAGAGGAAACTACATTAATAAACAGTTTGTCATCATTCAAAGAAAAACTTTTAAAAGATTAAATGCAGGCCCGCTATTCAGGGAGTTTGTGTTCCTTAGTGTGGGCACCAAAACATTCAGCAGACTCAGGGCACAGATTCTGACTCAGAAAAGAGGAAAATCAAAAGAGAATGCCCTTGAAAGAGGGAAGGAGGTGTCAATAATTGTGCAGTGACCTCTTCATTGCTGCCCCAGGCTTTCACCTCTGCTTGGTATAGCCTGCCCACGGGGTACTGCACTAGATTTAGGGAGGGCAGTAGACTTCCCTCAAAGTAAAAACAAGTTATTTTCCTGTTGTTCCTACCTACAGCAATACAAAGAGGCTTTATTCAGAGGCACTCCAAGCTGCCTGGTCTGCAAAGGAAACTTGTCTTATTAGACATATTAATCTCCTGGATAAATATTTGGCATTTCCTTCCAGGGCAGGTTAGCAAAAGATGCAGATGTAGATGTTAATCATTCTGCCCTTGTCCTCCCTCCTCCCCATGAGGGCCCACAGGGCCTAACAGGTATCGTCCATCCTGGAGAGGTCCAGAGGAGGGTCGGGCCCAGGACCATGGAGAGAAGAGGGAGAGGAGGGGTGTGTAAGGACTAGAATTCTGGAGGTTCTGCTGCCAGGTGCTGGTGGCCAGGCATGATTATGTAAACTGGAGGGTTCTCACCAGCCTGCTTCCTGTAAGAGCCACGAAGGATTTGTAAGACTCTAATAATAACTTTAAGCTAAGTGCTGATCACTGTCACTCTACTTAAGAGAGGGCATGACTGTGGAATTTCCTCCTCTGAGGGGCACTCGAGAATTGTGAAATTCTGAATTCGTGGCCAAAACTGGCAGCCCCCACTTGATCCCTGGTACCTCCGAGTGCAGGCTTTCCAGGAAAGCCAGAAAGCAGAGGTAGGTAAGTAGCCAGAAGGAGCCTGAGCCGACAGGATTCACTGGCTCATTCTCTGCTTCCTCCACTCCACCTTCTAAACCATCAACCTGCCTACCCTGTCCCTCTGTCCTTCCTGCTCTGCCCCCGCCCCCAAAGGACATAGGAATGAAAATAAAATGACCAGAAAGCAGAGTTGGTGACCTGGGCGAGCCGTTCTTGTTCTGCGCGCATTATTAGGCCCTTCTCTGTGTGGGCTCTGTGTGGGCCCTTGGTCAGGGTCCGTGGCGTGGCACTCTATGTGGATGGATGGATTGATTGGCAGGCCAAGAAGTCACCAGCCCTGGATGTCACATCAGTTTAACTCACAAGGACTGTGAGCCTGTGCCTGGCTGGACTGGAGTCTGGGAGGGCCCGGAGAAGCAGGCAGAGAACAGGGTCTGCGCAGCGATTGCACACACGGCCCGGGAGCAAGTCCAGCCTGCCGCCTGTTTGTGTCTAGCCTGTAAGCTAAGAATGGTGGAGAGAAAGTCAAAAGAATTTTTTTTTAAATTAAAAAGAACTATTCAGATTTCAGTGCTCATTGATGAAACTTTCTCAGAACACAACCCCGCCCGTCCGCCTGTGCTGTCTGTGCCTGGCCGCACCTGTGAGTGGCAGAGCTGAGGTGTCTGTCAGAGACTGCTGGCTCGGTGCTGAAGGTGTTTACCCTCTGGCCCCTCACGGAAGGCAGGCTCTCCCAGGTCGTCTTCATTCCTGTTCATAGGAAGATGCAGTCTGCTAGAGGAGAGGATGCAGGTGAGGTGAAAGGGAACTTGAGTGTTTCCTAATGTGCCGTCTGGGGACCAGCCCTTGTAGTCCTCACAGCAGCCGCGTGAATCAGAATTGTTATCCTCATTTTGCACTTGAGGAAGGGCGAACACACCTGCCAAAGGATAGAAAGTGGTGGCACGGGGGTCTGCACCAGACTGGCTGTCTCCTGGAGCCACACAGCGCCAAGGCCCAGTGATGACCACCCCAGGGTGGAGCAGATGCTCTGCTGCTGAGGGCCAGAGAGCGGCAGCCGAGGAGGCTGAGAAAAGGGTCCGATTCCGATGCACAGAGCTGGGGGGAGCCTTCCAGGTGGAGGCTCTCCTGGGGAAGGGCAGGGGCTGGGAACCTGCGGTACAGACTGGCTGAGGGGCTAAGCACGGCAGCTGGGGTTGGACAGGGAAGCTGGGGTCAAGCCACGAGACTGCTGGGCTCAGATCCTCTTGCTCTGCTTACAGATGTGTGTTTGGAGCAAGTTGCTTAATTGTAAAACTAGTGCCTACCTCTTTGGGTGATTTGATGGCAAGCAATCAAAATGTGTAGTGTTGAGAATGGTCCCTGGCACTTGGTACACGTGTGCCATTGTTGTTATGACTTTTTTTTTTAATATTTTTTTATGCATATAAGCTGGGGTGTAGGCCAGAGATGTGGGATTGAGAGGATTCACCAGAGACAGTGGGGAGCAGAACAGGCTGATTGACTGAAGTACATTGCTGAGGGGAGCAGCGGGCGAGGCAGGAGAGGTCTGCTGTGCCATGTGGGAGTCTCCCTGACCGGGGATCGAACTCATGCTGCAGTGGCTGCAGACAGGGTCATAGGTTGAGACTTAACCCGTTGCACCACCAAGGAGGCCCTATTATGACTTTTGTGGTTAAGAACAGCTGGGTGTAAAGGCCTAACAGGGTGAAAACTAAAAGCATAAATAGGGACTTATGCCTGAGGTATATCAAGTAGAAAATGTGGGGCTGAGCTGGGGAGATCCAGAGGAGGCAAGCTGCTGTGGACAGTTTTGGGCATCTCCCAAGCCACCAAGGGAAAAAGTGAAGGAACAGGAAGGGCCATAAAAGGGGCTGAAGTTCACTCCCACCCATGGGCCCAGACACCTGCCATACAACATCCCCAGTCAGTCCTGTCATCTCTGCTTTACACACAAGGAAGCCGAGGCTTGGAAATTTGCCAAAATGATAGAAAGTTTATCTTGAGACTTAACAGCCCCCCAGGTATGACCCACTGTTGGCTTTCAGTAGGCAGATTACCAGTAGCCACATGAACTGGGATCCCTTGGTGCCCCAAGGCTCCCCTTACCTCTGCCAGGGTAATCATGGTAATCACTGCCATGGGGAGGTGAGCACAGTGCCCTAGTCATGGCCAGGCTGGTGCTCAGGCAGTTACTGAACTGGCTCCCCGGTGTGACAGCCCTGGCTGAAGCAAGTCCACCACGGGTGCTGCTGATGCTGGACACCTTCATTTTGGGGGCCAAGGCACAAACCATCCTAAAGGGCCAGTGTAAGTACGAAAAGCATTCTTGCATAAGGTGCCTGGGTATCCCTCTGGCACTGACACTGACTTCCTCTGTGGCTCTTTGCTGCTGCTTTGTGCTGGCCCTCTTCCTGGGCCTCTGTACCAAGCATGTATCGGACATTTACCTGTGTGCAAAGGCACTGTCACTGGAGCTCAGGAACCAAGGCTCGAAAGTCAGAGGACAGCCCTGAGTGAGTCCTGGCTCTCTCATTTCCCCGTGATCTGGGGGGGTTGGGGGTGGTGCCTCCATGTCTCTGCTGAGCCTGTGTATTCACCTGTAGGAAGGGGGTGTAATGGGACCAGCCTCAAAGGTTGTGCTAAGGATTAGGCACAGAAAGTGTTAGCTCATGAAATGTTAGCTACCATTTTTCTGACAAGGAAACTGAGGCTCAGAGATGGCAAAGAACAGATGGTAGAGCCAGACAGCTAAGGTCCAGGCTTTTCCTTCTTGACCAGGTAGAAAGCATCCCACCTTTTTGCACCCATGTCCTGCACAGCTTTTCTCCCTGTGGCCTGAAGGGTGTGGTGTATGGAGGAGCTGTGGAGGTTGAGGGGCAGGCCTTTAGGTGAGAGCACTTTGGAAGCAGCGGCAGCCTGCTGGCTATTGTTCCCCACTGCCCCTTCCACGTGACAGCCACTGCTTCCTGAGTGGTCCCTGTCTACAGACCTGGCCGAGGATTTCAGTAAGAGCGTGGGGGAGGCCGGAACGAGAAAGTCTCAAGTACTTGGTTCTAGGCCAGGGTCTCTGCTTTAATACCCTGCTGGCAAATTCTATGGTGGTCACAAGGCCACATGTCCAAGGACCTCAGCATTGTATGGTCACCATTTCCTCTGCTATTACACCAAACAGCTCAAGTCTCCACCCCACACAATCCACAGCAACTTACCTAAGATTTCCTGTAAACGGCTTAGAGGATTTTTTTTTTAATCCAGCTCAGTCTTTGCTTTTAAACCAGAACAGTATAATTACTACTATTAATGTAGATCTAAATCATTTTGTGTTGTTTGTTTGTTCCTCCCAGTCTATGTTTATTTTTCTATTATCATTTTTTTCTTTATACTTATTTGGAGGTTAAATGCTGTTTGTATTAGTTTAAGGTTTCCCTCTTCCTTGAAGCTTCTCGAGATGCCTGGGTGCTGTAAGTCTCCCTGCCCTCTCGCTCCAGCTCTTGCTCCCAGTAGTTTGCCATTGTGTTCAATTCTTGCCTTTTGTTTGCTTTTATTCTCATTCCTTCTTCTCTTCTCTCACCACTCAGTACAACAGCCTTTTACTTATCCCTGTTGGTAACATGGCATTAGGGTGATTCAAGCTGCTGAGCTTTTAAGAACCCCTTGGCGGTGAGGATTTTCTCCCTGGCCATGTTGCTTCTTAGGTCCTAGCCCATTGCTATGTCAGTCCCCTTGAACACTCTTAACTCCAGCTCTTATCTCCCAGATCTGCCTCACAGGGTCCTGAGCCACCTTAACTACTCTTCTGCCGTCACTGCCCCCCACCTTGCCCAGCTTTCCTCCTTGGCCTTCTCCACATCAGTTAAATCCGCTCACTTGTTTACCATCTCCCTCCACAAAGGTGTCCTGTTTACTGCCATGTCCCCAGGTCTGAGCCAGGTCTGGCATAAAGCAGTGAAGACCAGGAGTGAACATTTGTGATGAGGGGTGCTGCAGGCAGCTGAGTTCTCTGTGGGAAGATTCCTGTCGGTCCCAGTGCAACTGGTGCAATGAAGACAAAGGAAGGTCTCCTGGAAGGTCTCCTGGGTTCCCAGTGGCACCCGGGGTGCAGGGGCATAGACTGCCCATTCTCTAGGTCCCAAAGACCCCACAGCTAAAAAATTGGACTCAGGGGAGCAGGTAGAGTAACGTACTAACATTTTTAATACAGTCTGATCAGATCAATTCACATCATGAGGTCAGCCTGGGCTTGCTCCCAGGTGACACACTGAGGCACACAATGTCTCCACCTCCTGCTCCCCTACACCTTCCTGGCTCCCAACAGCATTGGAGCCCCCTACCTCCCTGACCAGACTGGCATTTTTAAAATTCTGCATAAAACTATTTCTTCCATAGACTTCAAACAATCAACTAGCCAAGTTAATTATGGTACATCTAAACAAAGTTTAATACTAACCCTAATGTGTGACTGCGGTTTACAAAGAGCTCTGTATCACCTGGGATAGCTTTCAGTAGCAATTCACTACAACTGGTCCTAAAAAATAATAACAATAATAATAATAATTAGAGAATTAAAACCCAACAGCAAGTTGAATGGTTAAAATCACATAAGAACTGGAATCTGAGGCGGGGGTGTCCTCAATAGCTGAGTTTGCCTTGCAGCAAAATGCTAGCCTTCCAGCAGGGCTCAGGAAGGTCTGGGGCTCTCTAGGTCAAGGGTCAAACTCAGGCGGCTCTCAGAGGACACTCCCCATGGTCCATGGATGCTGTAGGCTTCCAGCTTCCTTAACAACAGTTGGGCATCAGCATTGTGTAAGTGGGTAGAAACCCTATTGTGGTTTCTTTTGAGGGTTATGAGAAGGGGGAAATGAGGAATTAGGGAAGTGGAGGGGGGGGACCAAAGTCACTGAGGTCCCAGGATGCCATCAGGCACTGGTTTGGGATTAGGGGCACTAAGAATTGAGCACCGGGAATTCCAGCTTCCGCCCTTTAGAAAAACCAGACTGGTGTTGCCTCGTAGGCCTATGTAGTGTTTTCTGCCCTTGTCCCATACCGGGGTCTTGGAGATATTTCTGCAGAGTATCAGATGAGAATCTATTTCTAAAGACCATTGGGGATGGAGGGGTGCAGAATGGGTGGTGGAGAGGGAGTGGGGTGATAACGTTGGGTGCGGGAGTTAAAACGAATAAAAATCTCTCAGCTACAGAACCCAAAGACATTACTTCCCTCCGCATTCACAGCATTTCTCAGCAGTCCCCGGTGGTCGTTTCCATGGGGACACAGCATCTGCCTCACTTCCCCTCAGGCCCCATGGGCTGCTGGTCAACCTCAGGATCTACTAAAGACGATGCAAATGCCGACTGAACAATCTGAAACCCGAAGGACTCGAGGAGAGACATGTTCTGCTGGGGAGAGAAAGGTGAGCCGAGGGCCGGGCCCAGGTCCCCCAGGGGGCCCCCAAGGGCCCGGACATGCACCTTCTGGATGTGTTTGTTCAAGTAGGACTTAGAGCGGAAGAAGCTCCCACATTCAGGGCAGGGGTACTTCTTCTCCCCGTCAGACTCCATTTTGTTTTTGGGGACTGCCATGTCGCAGGAGAAGGAGCCATTGGTGCTCTGCTTCTCCGGCGTCTTCAGGTCGCTGGCGTCCGAGAGGTCACCATAGGAGTCGGAGCTCTCAATCGGATCCTGATGTGAGCATTTCTGGCCTTCTAGGAGAAAATAAAACACAGAGGAGAGATGAGACCAGGCTCTGGGAGATGCCCCTCCTGGAGGGGTGGGGAGGGGCCAGCGCACAGGCCTGTGGAGGGCAGCTGATGGCCGCCACTGCCCACGGAGATTCGGCTGGTCAGTCTGGGAGCCTGGAGTGCCTATGGGGGTGAGACAGCAGGGCCCTGGGACCGCCGGCCTACCTCGCCACGGCGCTTCATGCAGGTGCACGTGTTTTGCTCACCACCATCTCAGCCTGCTTCAAGGAGAGGGAACCTCCACTGCTTCTGCCCAGAACAACTCAGACTCCCAACTCCTTGGCTCTCTTGGCTGCCCTTGGGGGTAAAATGGCTGTTCTGATGACACCAAGCAGGTATGCCAAGGACCTCGCCTCTGCACCAACTAGCTGCTGCCTAGCAAGGCAGAACCACAGCCCTGACGTCTTCACCTCAGGCAGACCCGTCCATGGCTGAGACACAGAAGCCAATCCTTTTCCTTCTGCTCCAAATCTTATCACCTTCTCTCTGCCAACTCTTTCAGGGCCAAGCAGCCAAAGCACAGAGATTAAAGCAACTTTGAAGAACTCAGTCAGCTGGCTGTCCCCACGGGGCCCAGGGCAAGCTGGGCCTCGGGACAACCCCGCCGCTATGCCTGGCCTGGACCACACTGGAGTCCTCCACCAGAGGCAGCTTCCTGCCCAGGTTCGAGAGCCGTGCCGGGAAAGGGAGGTCTGTGATGGGAGCGTGGAGCATGCCATCTCTGCCGTCTGCCGAGCCCCGGAGCCGTCCCCAAGACAACAACGACTTGAAATACCACAGAACAACCTGAATCAGCAAGTGAAGTGGGACCTAGGAGCTCTGTGCAAACCAACTCCAACTCCGAGGCGGTCAGCTAGCTGTCACCACGCGCCGCAGAGGCAGCCGGAGGCTCACGGCAACCAATCACCCCTACGGAGGGGAAGCCAGCCCTTGGCTCCCCCTGCCCTCTAGGTCAAAGTGGGAGGAAACACTCAGCTGCAGCTGCACACCATCTTTAAAGGGCGACAGGCAAAGGACAGGCCCCGAGTGACGCATCATGCAGGGCTCCTCTTCTGCCGTGGGCCCCGGGCATCCCTGCAGGACTCCAGACTGTGGGGGCTGGCCAGGAGCCAGGGAGGAGGGCTGGGGAGAGGAGGCGGGGCTGGATCTCGGCAGTGCCCTAGAGCCTCACTCACGGCCCTACAAGTGAGATACCCACAGTGACTTCTGTCCTGGAGCCACTGCCGCTCAGATCTCCTCGCCTCCTCAAGGCAGCCAGCAAGCCGCAGCCTTCTCGCCTCCCCACGCCCGGCCTAGCGCCCCCACAACACAGTCTGCGCAGAGAAGCAAAGTGCAGAGCAAGGGGTCGCTTGCCTTTGTTGCCATAGGTCCTGGCGCAGTGGAACGCTGCTCCCCCATTCGGGATGGGCTCCTGGTGCCTGGAGACCTGGGGAAGGGGAACACCGTGGTGGGTTTTAACATGGACCTTTAAGTAGGAGGCAGAGGAGAAACCTAAACAAGACAAAAGGAGATGAGATCCCGCAGCCAGCAAAGACACCTCTCTGCTTCCCCCACACCTCTCTTCTGGCCGCTCTGGCTAGCATCCCCAGATCAGCTGCACCTAGAGGGGCCCCCTCCTTGGCTGAAAAAGGGGTGCAACCATAGGAGCCACCCAGCTCAGGCTCAGGACGGAGGGTGGCACTGTCCTCGGCTTCTCTGCAGAGCCTCTCGGCAGGGCTGTGGCGCCTGTAGGGGTGTCTGAGATCCTGCTCCTGCCCGTGCCAGGGGCCAAACGCCAACTCGCGTGCTCAGCACCTCAGTGACAGTGTTTGAGTGATGTCTCACAGTCCTGGGACGGTGCCGGGACCACAGCTAGACATGTCGTCAGAAAAGCGTGCGGGACTCCAGAGCAGCCACAGGACTCCGGCCAGCACAGTCCCTGCTTACACCTGCACAGGTAACCTGGACAACACACCAGATGGGGGCAAGATGAAATCCCAGAGGAAGGCCTTCGGGAACGCCCCTTCTTCTATCTATCAGGACACGTTGTATTTTCCTAACATTCTCACCTTCAAAATAACTGAATCTAGGAACTAGTTAGACCTTTTGAAGAACAACAAAAACAGGAAGTTACGTTAAAGGAACACAGCAATCTCTGATTCATGGTGATGTCTTTGGAGCATCCATTGGGTTCACTTAAAGAAGAAACGGGGGTAATCTTTCTTTTTTTTTTTTTTGAGGGGAGGGGCAATCCATCTTGGAGCTGCTCCAGCCACTTTAAGCCGCGAGGGATCTCAGGCTGGGCAGAGCAGACCTTAGACCAACTTCCACACACGCCATGAGTCCGAGGAACCAGGTGGGCCAGGCAAAGGACTGTGACTTGGGTTTCACAGGGAGGAGCTGTGCCATTGAACCCCACGTGGCCGAAACTCCAAAAGTGCCTTCGGCAGGAAGTGAAGCTTTTTAGTGTAAGGCCCACTTGGGGTGCCAGGACCTTGACAGTTTCTTTTGAATCCACTCTCGATCTGGTCAGCGCATTCTCAGGCATCGTCATGGGATCCACTCCTAACAGGTCAGAGGCTGGCAAGAACTGTGTGATGTCTGTAAAAGACTTGTTTAGAAGCCTGAGTTGGCATGGCCTTTCGAACTGCTGCTGAAACTGTATCAAGTGACGATGTCGTGCCAGGGCCCAATGCGGTGCATGCGTTTTTCTGTATAATCTCCCCAGCCATCCTAGGGCTGGGAACGACTACTATACCTATGTTACAGAGGGAGAACAAGAGGCTTGGTGTGGCTGAGCGACTGACAGTCGCACGCGTGACTGAATGGCCTGAACTCCACCCTGGGACCATGTTGCCACCAGAACTCGGCCCATCACTCTTGGTCCCGTGGCTTGGCCCTGGGCCTAGAAAGATCCCCCGGACTTTTGGAGTTGGTTTCAGCATCAGCACTTACACTCATGCATCTCTCTGCCAGTGGGTCTGACTGGAAGCCGCTGATGGGTGTGAGCTGATCTGTGTGTCTGGGAGGGACATGGGGGAATGGGTGAAATATTCCTTCCTTTCCCGACACAGCCACTCCACAGACCCAGACCCCAAATGCTGCCGTCCTGCCCTGTGGCTAGGGTGAGTTGTCCCGCACTGTGACTGAGTGACCACTCAGTGACCGAGGCCGCTCATTGGGCGTCGCACTGGCTTAAGAGGGTCCCCTCTGAACATTCCTAAGAGGGAGGCTGTAGTCAGGGATGAAGAGATGAGGCCAGTGGGAAGGCGGCTCTGAGCCCTGCCTCTTGGACTGGCACGCGGCCCCTGGCCACCAGCTGAAGGCAGCAGGACATGCTGACGACATGAAGCTACTTTAGAAGGGACTTTTCCCCCCTTTGTTTTGCAATCCCTTGAGAGGCTGGTAACGAGGCCCTCTCCATGGCATACCGGAGCAGGGTATGATGGAAGAGGAAGGAAGGAAGACGGAGTTATGATGTTTACTCCTTGCGGGAAGAGCTGACCAGGGGAACGCAGCAGATGCTCACTGATACCTTGCTGCGTTTTCCTGAAAATCCAAGAAACACACGGCTGGGTCCTCTCGACTTACCCCCAGCTGCAAACTGTACTATCTATAGCAAAACCACATGGCGGGTGGTAGGAGTGGAACCACAGCTGCCACTTGAAGCCCAGAATTTAAACACAGAGCCAATCGGCAGCCAAGTGTCGGGATAAAGCAGAAGCTGAGTTTCTGAGAAGAACGTATCTTTGAAGCCAGCATATTTAGCTGGAATTCTAGACTCATCTGCCTATTCATCACTGGCTAACCAAGAATGAAAGTGGCAGCCGGATCCAGGAGTGATGGACTGCGCATGCGCGTAATTCCACTGCAACCTACAAACCACCCTCCCTCGCACTCCAGAAACGAAGAATTTATTACCAAAATTCACATTTCTTGCCTGATATGGCAGTTGTACTGCAGGAGGAGGATCCTTCTCTCATGGTTTCCGCATCTGCAGGAATCGGGGACTGCTTTCTCCCCACCCAAAGCTTGGCAGGGGCATGCGTATTGAAGGGGGACGCTAGGCAGATTTGTGTCAGCTCAGTCCAGGGGAGCGGCAGACCGTCTGAGGCCCATGATGGGCCTCGATGATGTACACTCACATCTGATGGGAGAGAAGCCTTCCTCTACCTTTTCAGCAATGACCTTGGAGTCCAATATGGACTCTGTCAAAGGCAGATTCCCAATAGGCTACCCCTCTTCCTTGTATCAGTAAGTCCATGCATACAAGCAAAGGCCCTGCTACAGAAATTTAAAAAGGAAGGTCCTTCTCTCCTTTTCACTGTTCAACTCAACTGATTTCCTCAGCTAAGAATGAAAGGACATGCTCTGCTAGCCATGATAACTCCTTCACTGAAAAGTATTTTCCTCTAGAGATGGTATGACCCACATCCTGATATGTCTCTAAGACAAAAACTAGGTGATCTGTCTCATAAACCTGCATTTGAGTCAAGTGTGAGGCTAGGGCGGCCAGGCTGTCTCCCCTCTTTTCATTCTTCATAGCCAGGAGTCATTGTTAAGTAATTAGGTTGATCACTTAAGAACTGTTGGAATTGACGGATCTTAGAGGCTTGGAGGTTGACCTGATCCAATCTCAACTGTTGTAGCTGACACTTCACCTTTGTTCGAACCCTTGCAGAGGTTCGCAGCCTTGGTGGCGGGGAGGGCGAAAGATGACACCGAGGTCTCTCCATTTCAATTCCGATGTCTCAAGTGTCTCTGGTGTCCTTATCCTCTTCCTGGAAAAACTGCCTCCCTCTTTTTGTGCGGTAGAAGCATGGGGAATCTCTCCCTATTTCTGCTCAAGAAATGAGTCCAGGGGTAGAATCCTGCTCCTTCTCTTCTGATAAAGGCAAACTGTTTTCTCTCCTCCCGAGTACCTAGTGGGCTGGACCAGAGTACGCGTGTCTTCTTGGAGGATGAGACTTCCACTCTGACTCTGTTCCCCAAAGTTGTTTTTCAGCCTTGGTCCAGATCTGGTCTTGGTTTTGTTTTTTTTTAAGATTTATTTATTTATGCATACAAGTTGGGGTGCAGGCCAGAGGTGTGGGGCGGCGAGAGGGTTCACCAGAGACAGGGTGGGGAGCAGAACAGGCAGATGGAAATACACTGCTGAGGAGAGCAGCGGGCGAGGCAGGAGAGGTCTGCCGCACCATGTGGGAATCTCCCCGGCCGGGCGTCGAACTCAAGCTGCCGCTGCCTACAGCTCCACAGTGCTGCGCTTAACCAGTTGCGCCACCAGGGAGGCCCCTGGACCTGGTCTTGGTTTTTCCAAGAAAGGCAGACTCTGGTTTGCCCTCTGGCTCCCCAACCCAGACATGTGACCATGCGGTCACCCAAGTCCTCTCTACCAGCCCAGGAAAACGAATCCTGATGTGCAGTAGTTACTGGCTTTGTCACATCAGCTGTCTTCCAGCTGGGTCAACGTACCCTGCTGTTTCTTGCTGCTCCCAGCTCTTCTTTCTTCCTGAGCTGGGCCCAGCCCTGCGTCTCGTCCTCTGTCCGGTTCTTGTCTCACTGTAATCCAGGTTCGGCTGAAGCTCATCGGCAGGGTTCTTCTCCACGTCCTTGTTTCCTGCCTCTGGGCTCTGACCCCAGTTCTCAGGCTGAGAATTCAACTTTGAAAACTTGACAAAACACATGTTGCAGCAGGTTTAGAGCTATCTGGGGATACTGCCAGGAAGCCAAGTGAGGATGAAACGAGACAGGAAACCATCTTTTCCGAGAGCCGGGACAGCCACGGTCAAGGAGGTCGGCCGTGGTCCAACAGCCTCCTGCATGCGCAGCCCCTCTGCTCGCTACCCAGGGACGCTCCTGCCAGAAATGGGCTCTTCTGACACGTCAGAAATCAGGACAGACAGCTTAAGCCACTTTTACTATCACCTCCCATTTTCACAGCCGGCTTCCTGATGGTACCCACCTAACCCCCCTCAATGCCCCCCCTGTGGCCTTCAGGGCAAACCCCAGGTGTGCAGCCCCAGGAAGGGCCCAGCGCCAGCGCACCAAGTACACTCACACACTCAGCAGTCTCCTTCCACCATGGACCTCAAGTGCAGGGAGACAGCACGGGCACCCAAAGATGCCAGCCACGGACTGCAGGGGTCCTGTGCTTGGTCCAGACCAGAGTCTCGGCGATTCGGCTTTCCTGATACTAACAGAAAGGGATGGGGCTTCCTCCTTATGGGGCATTACCTTGTGGGGTTCAGAGGACTTTCACCCACTTGTTTCCCACGATCCTCACAACAACCCTGTGAGGTGGGCAAGGGGGTGTTCTTAACCCGATTTAAGAGATGAAGAAACTGAGGTTTAGAGCGGGGAAGGGAGCACCCAAGGTCACATAGTATGAAGTGGGAGGAGTTTGGACTAAACCCTGGGCGCCCTGACTTCTGGTTCAGTGCTTAACCCACTGAGTCACACGAAGACTTCCAGAAGCATTGTGACAAGCATGGGACCTGGACACTGGACTCCCCAGTCACGGCCCCACCTAGCCAAAGCAAGCGCACCGTGCAAAAGCAGCCTCACGCCCACCACACAGCTGCCAGACCTCCTCCAGCACATACACGGCACAAGCCTCCTCCACTGACACTGCTTGCAAAACACAAACCTCCAGGCCTTCCAACAGCCAACAAGCCCTGGCAGAAGCTCAGGGACAAGCCTGCCTTCATCCAACACAACACCGGGGCCACCGAGCCAGACGCCACCCGAGCTGACCAGGTCGCCAGCACGCTGCCCTGCTCAGCACCTTCCACTTTCCTCTGTCATCAGGGCCACAACTGACCCGGGTTCGGGCTCCTTTCTGACCATTTACAGCTAGACCATTTACTAGAAAGTTTCCACCCCTTGTTGATTTCCAGATGCCAGCAGAAGCTCTTAAACAAGGACCCCTTTTGATCCCACTTTCTGGGGCCTAATGACTCCCCCACCAACCTCAGTAGTGCCACGATGTCTACAAAATCCATGAACAGCAGCTGTATGTATTATGGGCCCAAGCATGGGAACAACATCTGGAAACTTCCAGTCCAAGGACCCCGAGAAACTTGGTAAGGAAGGGATGGCAAACAGCTAGCTAGGCCATGAAGGTGTTTACTGTTCAGTGGGAAGGAAGGGCCAGCCGTGTGAATAGTGGCGTCTGAGGTGGGGTGGGCCAGGCACCCCCAGGCCTCCTATAAGGCTCAGGCCCATCCTCTGGAGGTGAGGAAACAGCAGGGAGATTACCTCGGTTACAGATACTGCAGAAGTTGCTGGGCCCCTCGCTGTGCTTCTTCAAATGGTCTGCCATGTACGCTGCCCTCAAGTACTTCCCGCACACCTGGCAGGGCACCTTGTCTTCATGACAGGCTAAGTGGGAGCGCAGGCGGTCTCGGGTGGCAAAAGAAGCATTGCAGGTCTGTGGGCAGAAAGGAAAATTGGGTGAGATGGAAACTGGTACTCCACACCGATTCCCACTAAACACATGGGGAAGCAAAAAACATTTCTAGCCAACACATGGACTCCTGTGCTGACTTTACTCTGAGAGCTTTATAATTTGGCCCGAGTTTTTCCTCAGAAAGCCAAGTAGCTGCTCTCAGTTCCCAGGATGCCTCCCCACAGGACACCTGAGTTGGAATCACTGATTACAAGTGGTCAGCATTACACACTCCAAACCTGCATGCTCAATTCTAATTCCTCTACAAGATAATCATTCTTAACATTGAGAATTGAGTTTAGCACCTCCCTGGTGGAGCAACGGGTTAAGCGCAGCACTATGAAGCTACCCAGAGCCATTGCA
Organism: Scalopus aquaticus; assembly: GCA_004024925.1. NCBI lineage: Eukaryota > Metazoa > Chordata > Mammalia > Eulipotyphla > Talpidae > Scalopus > Scalopus aquaticus. The sequence continues at coordinate 9,215 of PVIJ01002245.1, read as the reverse complement.
GCATGAGTTCGATACCCGGCCAGGGAGATTCCCACGCGGCGCAACAGACCTGTCCTGCCTGCCCACTGCTCCCCTCAGCATTGTACTTCAGTCAATCTGCCTGTTCTGCTCCCCACTCTGTCTCTGTTGAATCCTCTCACCACCCCACACTTCTGGACTATACCCCAGCTTCTTTGCATAAGTAAATAAATCTTTAAAACAAAAAAAAAGAACTGAGTTTAGGGGGCCTCCCTGGTGGCGCAAGGGGTTAAATCTCAGCAGTATGAAACTATATTGCCAGCCACTGCAACCCGAGTTTGATCCCCGGCCAGGGAGCTGACCCACATGGCGCAGCAGACCTCTCCTGTCGCCCACTGCTCCCCTCAGCAGTGTATTTCAGTCAGTCCATCTGTTCTGCTCCCTACTGTCTCTGGTGAGTCTTCTCACCTACCTCACCCCCACACCTCTGGCCTACATCCCAGTTCTTGTACATATTAAAACAAAAATTGAGGGGCCTCCCTGGTAGCGCAACAGGTTAAGTCTCAGCACTATGAAGCTATCCAGAGCCACTGCAGCATGAGTTCGATCCCCGGCCAGGGAGCCTCTCACATGGTGCGGCAGACCTCTCCTGACTCGCCCACTGCTCCCATCAGCAGTGTATTTCAGTCAGTCTGCCTGTTCTGCTCCCCACTCTGTCTCTGGTGAATCCTCTCACCACTCCGCATCTCTAGCCTACACCCCAGTTCTTGTGTGCATAAATAAATCTTTAAAGGTGAGTTCCTCACATATAAACATATCAGTCTTCATGTTCTCTATCCTGGGTTTCCCCTAGTTGCTTTATACAAAGAATTCAATTTAATGGTGGTGTTAGTCTTAGCCACAGGGAAATGGAAAGGCAGGACAAAGCACAAAAATTCTTCTTCATAATTTGTAGTTTGTACTGAAAATGCAGCCCGTAAAATGATAGTGTCAATTTTGCTAATGAGAATCACCAGAGAGAAAAAGGGTTGGAGGCTTCAGGAACATTTGTGAAAGGTGAAGTTGGGGGAGTGCTGGCAGCACAAGGATAAAGGCACTGCCCTGCATTGGCTGAGCACGGGTTCTGTCAGACAGGCACCACGGTTAGACTTTTAGAGGCACTGACTTCAAGTTATCCTTCCTTACAGCCTGAGGCAGGCTGTGGTATCACCCTCCAAGAGTGCAGATGCGGGGTGAGCACCAACTCACAGCCAGGCCCAGGGCCAGATGACTCAGGAGCTGAAGGCAGCCCCAGGCCCCCACGTGCCTCCTGCAGCGGAGGCCCCGCTCAGTCTTGGTCCTTGCTCTCCCCACAGCACTTCCTCAGCCTGAGCTTAGACAGGCAGCCCAGCCTCAGAGGTCACAGAAGAGCACTCAGGAGATTGAATCTGGTGATTTTCAAGTTATTGTCGCCCCGTGGAGGTGTCTCAGGGGTGCTAGTCAAGTTTGACTCACTTTTGTTCTCTATGTGTGTTTGTGTTTGCATTCTAGAACTGCGAAGAGAAAGCAACATTCATTCCTCTTTAAGTGCGTTCCTTATCGGATGAGAGCCCACCGAACACGCACTGCCCTGCTACCTTGCTAGAGCAGAGCTGCTCCGGCCACCTCTACCTAACAGAAGCACAGCCCGAGACCTCCAGGTAAGACCACAGCGAATATTTATCTCCTGACTGTGTGATCAAGTGAGAAAAAAACACATGCAGGGCTGGGGAAGTCGAAGAACCACTGTTGCTACCCGGCCCCAAATGTCTGTGTGCGTCAGGGCAGGCCTTGCCATCCTCAGCCATGACCTTTTAAGTAAATATTACACATTTGAACAGCCCACTTTATACTCATGAAATACTGCCTTGATCGTAACATAGCTTATTCATTTGACAAATGAAGTTTAGAAAGTGATTTTTTCCAAAACAACTAAGCAGATGGAGGCCTTACGAGGATAAAGGGTGGCTCGAATATGAAATCGTCCCTGAGCCTATGTTCTTACCACCTCCAGACTCAGGAGAGGTAGCTTCTGGGGAGTGAAAGGGGCTGATACTTTTTAACACCATGTACTTGGTAGCCAGTATTCCTAATAGGGAGCGGTGACTGGATTTGTACGGGAAACTCAAGCACTTTGGTGATCCAAAGGCCTCATGGGCACTTAACTTCATGGCTACAGGTGGGTCTACCTCGGGCAGGAACCTCATGACCCAATCACAGGCCCCAGCAGAGGGGCAAGAGACACTTCCACCCAGACCACCAGCTGTAAGCCAGAGCAAGGGCTGCTGTCCGCACCCTTGGGACTCAACACCTGTCGACTTGGGCGGGGATAAGAGCCAGATACGCCAGCCAGTGTTCTAAGGACCACACTCCGCCGGCGAGAGGCAGTGCATCCCTGCCTCAGAACTCAGAGGAAACAATCACTGAGCAGGTGCAAGAAAGTGGGGCTGAAGCACACACGCAAGACTTGTGTTCTGCTTTCCCCGGGAGGGGGCACCACTAGAGGACTCTGAAAGAGATGCCTTGTTTCTCTTGCCAACCTTCTTTTGGGACCTACCCTTTAAAGTACTGCCTGTCATACTTTGCAACCTAAAGATAATGGACAGCCAAACCTCAGTTATCCACGGTGGATTATCCATTCGGGGGATTAGCTGAACAAAATTAAAATTCCAGTCCAGGCTGACTCCCCCACACCGTCCTCCACTGATTATCTCTTAAGGAATGAAAGCTAACTTTAGTCTGAACAAACATAATTAGGAATGTAAATCTGTTGCTGGGGGGAAAAAACACAAACACAACAAAAGCTTTCCCACTGAAGTGATGTTTGGCTTCTCTGTGCCAGAGTTGATCCTTGGTGGCGGGAGTCCCCAAGGTTTTCTGGGGGGATTGTGAAAGTGTAGAAGTTCCAGTCTAAGCCTGCCAGAAGTTCAGACATCACAGAACATGAGCCAGGAGAGAAGGGACAGGAAGAGTAGCTGAGGGAAGAGACAGATCCCAAAGAAGGGACACCTAGAAACGATGCTGAGGCCACTCAGGAGAAAGGCGTTTCCTGTTCTGGAGACAGGGAGAAGACAGAGGGACCTGCGACAAGGACAGAGGGTCAGCGGCAGAGAAGCTCTGATCGCTGGTGCTTGGGTCTCCTGCTCTGCCCACGGCCCTGGGCTCAGGCGGCCTCTTCGGTGGGGAACCACGCCTGCCTGCCCCAGCCCCGCCGGCCCTGGGCTTGGCCACCTCTGGCCGTCACACCCCTGCCCCAGTCATGCTTCCTCCCCTCCCCCGCCAGTCTCTCCCCATCCAACTTCCTGAAGCTCTTCTTCCCAAGGGTTGAGCTGCTCAGGAATGGGGCCCAAATGGTACCAAGAACACAAGTGTACTCCCCACCCTTGGTGGCCTTTGAAATCTGGCAGCTCCAACTTTTCCACAGCCCTGGAAGTTAGGACATGCAGAGGCTGTATCACAGGCCTGTTGCCTACCCACGTCTCAAGGGCATCAGCTCCCATATTCCCACCTCAATTCATTTTTTCTCTAATGAGCTGTCACTCCAGCCCAAACCTTCCCAACTAGGTTCTGGGAAGTGGGGCCATTGAATGCGATGGAAGAGGCCTGCGCTGCTATAGATTCTCAGCTTCGGGCTGATCTCCACATGGTAGAAATGTCCTAGCCCACCAAACCCACAGATCCCCAGTGCCAGGGGCATCTGGGCCAGGTAAGGAAACACTTACGTGTCACTGCTAAGCTTGAGGCTCCATGCCCCCCTACACTTGACACCAGTCTCTAAGTGGCCCCTTTTACCCTCTGTTCATCAGGAGGGGCTGAGAGGTGTGGCCTATGCCCAGCTCTGCCAGGAGCCCAAGGAACTACTCCCAGAGAGCCGTCTCTTCACCTCCGCTTTCAGAATACACACAGTGCACAGGAGATGCCCGTGCTGTTTAACCAAGCCCAGGCACACCTGGCTGGCAGCCCAAAGCATGGCAGCCAGTGTCTTCACCTGCTGGGTCACCGCTGGGGCATTCTGGCTATGGGGCTGGTGGTGGGGCAGCGGGTCTGTGAGGATGTGTGTTGGAGGGCCAGGGTTCGTACACCAAGGGACAGTGTTGTCAGTGTTATGACACAGACCAGAGACAAAACACACAAAGCCTCAAGTGTTAGAATGAAAACTTTTATCATCACTCCTGTTACCCCCGCGGAGCCTGCAGGGGCTAAAAGGGCGCACCACCGGGATCTGAGGGGGTCTATACCCGCTTATCAGCCCCCAAAGCCATAGACTGGGGTGACCCGATATAAAGCTACTGGTTAGTCTAGTTCCTGAGCAGACCTGCTAATAAACCTCAAAAACACAAAAGTCTAATTCATTAGCCAGAAATGAAAGCAGGACCTGTCTGAGTGGGGAGGGAAGAGGGCAGCACGGGGTGACCCAGTTGGAGCCGTACCAGAGTGGCCTCTGAAGGAGGAGTCACTTCCAGAGTGGGGGGGAGGGGTGGTCAAGCCCCATTTGGAACCCCATGCCTTAGGGGAGGTGATGCCAGGGAGGGGACGTATGAAAGCCAGTGGCTTAGTTCCTAGGAAAGCACCAACCTCCAAAATCACACAGGCGAGGACAGACACAGAGGGGTGCCATCTGTTAAAGGGGGACAAAAAAGACAAGAGCCCAGAAAGATCCTGGAGGCTGTGGGGAGACTGCTGTGGGACTCACTAGCTACCCCCCATCAGGGGTCTCTGAGCTGGGAAAGCCTCCCAGCCAGTCACTCCAGGAGGAGCTGGGCATACTGGGCAGGAACCATTCTACGGGCATTCCACAAAGCAGGGGTCTCAGACCCACCACCACTCCTGCTCCCCTCCACAGAAAACCCTCTCCAAAGAGGTCAGGCTAACCTACAGGCCACTGGGTAAAGGCCCGGCTACCCTCTGGGGCAGTCCAGCCCTGCCTCAGATATCCTGCTGGGGCTGGGCAGAAGAGAGCGTTGCTGGAGTGTGCTGGGCCCAGGTTTTCAAGGGCTGGGAATGACTTTTTTAGAGAAAGGGAAAAGGCGGTGTCAGGAACCGAATGGGACGACCTCCACAAAGCAGGCTGGGCAAAGTCCCATGATGGCAGGTCGCTAGGAAGAGATTCCAGGGGCGGCAGGCCGCTGCTGCTCCCAACCCACACCTGGAAAAAGGGCAGAGAGTGCAGGTTACCCCCCCAGGCCACCGGGCACATCCCCACTGCCCTCGGCTCCTCCTACTCTGCCCTGGGTGCTCAGCACACTACCTGGGAGAGTCAGAATGTGCTCTGTGACGAGAGATGGGAGAATCAGAGAGCGAGCGAGAGAGGGAGGGACGGACAGAGAGAGAGAGAGAGAGAGAGAGAGAGAGAGAGGGAAAGAGAAGGCAGCAAGGCAAAGACAGATCCCAGCAGGCCCACCCGGAGTCGTCGTCCTCAGGAAGCCACCTAGCCTGGCATCTGTGAACACTGTCCACACCTGGAAACTGGCTCTCTGCCCGACCTACAGCACATCCATCCCTCTCTACAGAAACCCCCCTTCTTGCCACCAAGAAGAGAAGCAGGTTATCCCCACAACTCTATCTCTCTCTCACATGGGGGAACCTGGCACAGGAGAGGACATAACCAAGGAGAAGACAGGTGTGTTTCCATCCACGCAGGAATACAGTGGTCAGGAGAGGAGACTCCAATTTTTCAGGGCACCACAGGACCCCCACGTGTTGTTCCGGAGACAAACCAGGGTGAGAATCTTGCTCAGCCTTCCCTACCTACTGCTGCACAAAGAGTTCACAAGGAAGAGAGACCACCTTGCTTGCCAGTCCTCAGAAACCCTGACTGCTTGTACACTTGGCTCAGGATGGGTTAAACAGGTGCCAGTGCTAGGAGGTGAGACCACCCACCCCCTCCTGTCTGAGGGGACCCAGAAGGAGCTCCTACTCAGGGCAGACTGCCTGGCCACAGGGGAAGAGATGAGACCACCAGACGCCCTTCACAGACCTTCCCCTCCCCACAGGGGCCCTTGCACGCTGCTGGGAACCAGAAGCCAGGCCCAATGGGGAGCCCCAGGACACTTACACAACGTGCCCCGCCATCCAAGGAGCCGGCACGCGCCAGGAGAGGAAAGCCAAGCAACAGAGCAAAGACGAGACAGGGTGGGAACCAGGACCCAGCAACCAGGAAGGAGGGGACATCAGCGGTGGGGGGGATGGGGCTGGGGGGAAGAACAAAGGAGAGCAGACGGAGGGGGGAGGGGGAGGGTGGGGGTGGGGGAGAGGTGTGCAAAGCGGTGGTCAGCCAGCCAGCCCAGCACACACATCAGCTGGCTCATGGCCGAGGCTGGAAGAACAGCAGCACTCTCCTTCTGCCCATCTCTGCCCTGGCCCGGTCCCTACCTGACACTTGTGAGGCCGTTCTGAAGTGTGAACCTGCTTGATATGTCCATTCAAGTGATCAGGCCTGGAAGAGAGAGAACCGAGAGACTTTAAAACAAGACGTCGAAATACGGTGGGGGGGGGGGCTACAAACTTGACACCCCCCCACCCCCACTGAGCGCACAACACTGCTGGAGAGGACTCCCACTGCACCATCCCAGCATGACAAAGACAAAGTCACCACCCAGCTCTGACTACACAGGCCCAGGCCTCTCTGCCCTGGTTTCTCTAGAGGGGGAAGGGAAGTGAGCATTTGTCTCTGACCTTGCCTACTCTCCTCCCCCCACCAGAAACTCAACGATTTCTAGGGCTGGAGGAGGTGGCTTCAGAATGAGACAGGGCTGCCTTGCTGCAGCCTTTCCGGGAGGGGGTATGTGTGATTCATTGTCCAGACTAAAGCCCCTTAGAAACTCAGCGTTCCCCACCCCCAACCTCTCTCTCCCGCCACACAGCCAATGAATGCCACCCGGATGGAATTCAGTCCCCAGAGGCCATGGGATGAAGCCTTAAGTCCCAGCTGGGCTGGTAAACCAGATGCCCGTCTGAGCAGGTGGGCAGGGGCTGCCTGACCGGTAAGACTGGTTCCAGCCTGGGGCCCCTCTGAGGGAGTTCTCCATCCCTGGGTTCACACACACAAAGTCCTCAGTCTTCAGGCAAGTTAAAACCAGTCTTTTATTCTGAACATTAAGAGAAAAACAAAACAACCTACTGCTCCCAGAACTGCTCCAGTTCCCTATCAGGCTCACTAGAAAGTGAATCTAAACAGACATCCTGCCCCCCCTTCCTCTCTGTCCTGAGAACATAAAGGGGATCTGTGGGTTCAGTCAGGCTCTGGAGCAGATCAAAGATTTCCGTGTTGCGAAGAGACTCTGGGTGCCAAGCTCAGTGCCCTGTGACTCCAGGGGGCTCTGAGGGGCAAACCAGCCTACCCTTCCAGGATCACCAGTGCTCTGGGCTGAGGGATTTGGTGGCAGAGTGGCGTATGGAGTCCCAGATGCACTTGTTTCAGCCCCTCCCTCGGCAGCCATTCAAGCGGGGAAAGTTGCTGGAGGAGGCCAGCCTCCCGCCCCCAGAGGGGGCCCCACGCCTGGTGCCGGAAACACAAAGGGAGCCCAGGGAGAAGAATGGTGAGGCCCGGTGGCTGTGGCCTGAGGAATCCAGCCCCTTCCCACAAGGCCCCAAGGAAGAGAGACAGTAGGGCACGCCTAGCACGGGGAACTTCCCTGAGGGGAGAATAAGCAGCTCCCGGCCACATCATCTCAAAATCAGGGCCATTAAAACTCACCCCAAACCTGACATGGCCACATAAGATCAAGTGACCTCCACCACGTCCCACACCCTCAGATCTTAGCAAGGAGCTGTATGTCCCATGAGCCAGGAATAGGACAGGTCAAGATGGGGGGAGGGGGGCACCTTTCCTCACCTGGAGAAGCCTTTCCCACAGCTCTGGCAGATGTAGGGCTTGCCCACGGACCCATCGTGGGATCGCACATGGTAGGACATACGATCTTTTCTCTTGAACCGCAGCCCACACACGGGGCAGGAATAGGGCTTCTCCCCAGAGTGGGAAAGCTTGTGCCGATTGAGATGATACACGTCACGGAAGATCTTGCCGCAAATCTCACATGCCACCTGCTTCCTGGTCCGACTCCTCTTTCGGGGGCCATCGGGGTCCTCAGAGATAGGTAGCCCATTCTCACCCAGCCTTGGAGGAGGAAGGTCGATGTACCCCAGCTGCAGGCTGGTGACACCATGCTGGGCCTCGTGCTGGCGGAGCCGGTTGGCATCAGTGAACACCTTCCCACACAGGCCGCAGGGAAGGATGCCTGCCTCCCTCAGGCCCCCTGGGGATCCGAACATTGAGTCCAGCAGATTGGCCTTTCTTGGGCGACCCCGGCCTCTCTTGCCAGTCAGGGGAGGGGCACTGGATGCCACATTTGGGAATGGGGAAGTCAGCAGTTGGGGGGACAGGGGTCCAGCCACCATGGGCAAGCGGTCCACCCCAGGTAACACAGGCAGGGAAGCTTGGCTTGCAATGGTTGCACCAGCAGCCCGGGCTGCTTCCTCCTCGGGCTGCATGCTGCCTGCGATGCCATTGCTGTTGGCCGCCAAGGCTGCCCCGTTGGTCATGTCCAAAGGAAAGCCCAAGTCCGAAGTCCCAGGGGGACGAAAGAGCATGATGTCAGCCCGGGCAGGGGGCACCAGAATCTGCACATTGGACTGTTTGATGACTTCCTGGCAGATCTCAATGACCGACCTCATCAGCAGGAACTTAGCGGCCGTCATGAGCTCAGGGAAGCTCTCCAGGCGAACCACGATGCGGGAAGTGTAGGCGAAGTCCAGAATGTCGCCGAACACCTTGGAACTGATAGTGTGCATCTCCAGCTCCCGGCTGCCCCCGGCCCCGCCGCCCGGGGCCGCCGCTGCGCCCCCCACGTCAGCGGGACCCCCGTCTGCAGCTCCGCCGTCGCCTAACTGGGCGCTGAACACCGACTCAAAGTACTCGCTGCAGGCGGCCAGCACGGCGCGGTGCGCGGGGAAGCTCTCGTCGCCCACCCGCAGGAGCACGTCGCAGAAGCGCCCGCCGTTTTTGCGCTGCTGGTTCAGATTGTGCAGCATCTCCGTGCTATGCCTGCTCACCTGGTAGGTGTAGCAGCCCGACGGGCCGCACGAAGCGTCGTTCACCCGCTCCATGGCCGCCGCCCCCTCCCCGCAAACCCGGCCGCGGCGCTTGCCCGCCCCCCTCCCTTCTCTTAGGCAACGAGAAGCCGGGCGCAGCGGACGTGTCTACACTCCCCACACGTGCCGGCCCGGGGCTCGGTAGTCTC